>JAOTQZ010001648.1:56011-103936 GCA_026546895.1 Pogonocichla stellata | reverse complement strand
AACATCTTAAACATCTGTAATATCTGTAACATCTGCAGTGCCGGGGGGGGTGGGACAGAGCTGACATCTGTAACATCTGTAATATCTGTAACATCTGCAGTGATAGGGGGGCTGGGACAGAGCTGGCATCTGTAACATCTGTCACATCTGTCACATCTGCAGTGCCAGGGGGGCTGGGCAGTGTCTGCTGGGCTGCTCTGGCACAGGCAGGGCTCACAGGTTCTGCCTCAAGTTGCTGGTTTGTAAGTATTGTGAAATTTACAGAACATTTTATCCCCTAAACTCTGAGTTGATACTGTTGGTACCTACAGAGAAAAGTCTTCCTGGAAAAAAAATAAAAAGCATTGTTTTATGAAGGTATAAAAATGAGTGTGCTTTAATTAAACTGCTTAGTGCACAAACATTTCTGGTGGAAGTGATGCCACAGAGGTGACACTTGCCAGAAGGGCTCTAGAGCCAGATTGTTTTGTTGGTCTAAAACACATTAAAAATTACTGGATAGACACTAGAGAGTAGCTGAGGCTCTTTGTTCAGGCCTTGAGTGACTGGCTCCAGCAATTCCTCATGATATTATGACATGTGGTGTAATGCCAGACTGTTTACTAGGAAATCTAAGAGGTCCTTTATCCATGCACTTTCTTAAATCAGGAACTTTTTGCTTCTAAATAAACAAACATGCTTAAATGTCTGCAAGCCAATAGAAAAATCACACGTAAAATAGAAAATCTTTGGTGACATGTGATGAAAAAACTCAAATCAGGTTTGTCTCATCCTTGTCACATACTAGGAGTCACACCCCAGGATCTTTTACCTCAGCAAGATATGGAAAATCACTGTGACATTTGGATCTTCATTGGCAATGTCTTTATTTCACATAAGTGTACATACCCATTTGTTAAAAATGCTTGAGTTGGATAATAATAATATTAATAATAATAACAATCATGATGTTGTGTTGAGTGTGTTGCGTCCATGTTAAATATATTCATAAATAACAATCAGCATGTTTGTAGGTGTTGCACACTCCACTGCCTCCCAAAATCTGTTTTTAATTTCTGAGGCACTGTTTGGAAGTGGGTTGTGTTTGCACAGAGGGCTGTGCTCAGTAGATCTCTGAACACTCAGAGCTGAGGGTCAGCCTGGAGCACCCAGCCCATCCTCATTCCTAATTCATGGAGTGTTTCACAGTGTGCCAGAAGGACACAACAGGATATTCTCACTCCTTGGTATTCTGCACTGCTGGAGAGCTTATTGGATTTTCCTCAGTCGCCTGTCACGCCCTAAGCATTTCTAGATCATTAATGATCAATAGATCTGTTCAGATAAGAATAATAATGCAGACAATTGGAAAACATCCAGGCTTCCTGGAAGGTTTGTGGTCACAGCCACAAATGAATTCTCTGTTCAGCCCTCCCCTGAGGAATAACTGCTATTGGAAGAGCACATTTTAGAATATCAGAGTTGCTGGCTTTGATGGTGATAATAACCCCTAATAACTGCAGTGTAATATTTGGGTTGTTTGTTCAAACACTGCACAAATTATGCATCTTTTAAATTTATCATCTTTACTGAGATTCTGAGCTCTGTTTAGACCTTGTGACCTCATTGTATGTTCAGCAGCCACAGCAGCCTCTACAGCTACAAAAGTAAAAATGTTCTCTCTCACAGAGCTTCCCTCTCAGTTTGGAGAAACATTAAAGCAGGAATCCCCCAAGAACACAGAGCTCTTGTCCATGGATGTGAAGTCACTTCTGCAATATTCCTGCTTTTGTCATACTGAAATAATTTTTACCTTTTAAAATTGTTTTTCTTCTCCATCCTGTGCAAGGGGCTGCTCAAACTCTCTCTTAACCCCTCTAATGTCCTGGTTATGTTTGATCTGCTCTGTGGAGCTTCCTACTCTGTTCTGAAGGACAAAATTCCAAATTTACAAATGCCAGTCCTTCCTATGTGAAAATCACTCTGATTTTCTATTTGGTCCTGTAGGGCTTTTGCTGGACAACTCTGATTTCTTTTCAAATTTCAGCACAGAGTTTGTCTTGAATGCTAATACAGGATTTCTCAAAAGTGTCTAGGCTTCTTGCTTTTTAGCCTGCTCCCTCCTTAATCCTTTTTTCTTCCTTTTAACCACTTGCCATATTAGTATGCAGTTCCCTTTCTTTGAATGGAACATTTGTGTTCTGGATGTGTTTGTTTAGTCCCTCCTGCTGCAGGGTTGAGCCTGAGCATCCTGCAATTGCTCCTGGATCAGCTCTCCACAGGCTTCTCCAGCTGGTCCTGGGCACCACTCAGGGCAGAGATTTCCTGGGATTGTAAAAGAAGCAGTTGTTTAGAAAGCAGCTCCAAAACTTGTATTTCTATGTCCTGACACAGGTGATGAGGCATTTATTCTGTTGGTAGCTGAACATGCCCATATTAACAACAGCCCTGCCTTTGCAGGAGCTCTAAACTCAATCCTCTGTCTATGGCTGAGAGTGGGGGTAATTGTACAATCACTGCATTTTTATTTTTACAGTGGGATGCTCCCAACCAGAGATTTCAGACTGCCTTTTTTTCTTTTTTCCCCAACCACAACAATTCCATTTGGTTACACTGTATTTTAGACTCCAAAACCACATCCAGCCCTGTGCACACTCTGTTCTGTCAGTTTGGGTGAAGCTGATGGGCTGGGACACCCCCAGTTGCTCCCTTTGTGCAGGAGAAGCCAAGCACCCTGGTTCTCCCCTTTCCTTTCCCCAGCTTGCAGCACTGGTTTGCCCTTGCTCTGCTGCTCCCTGCCATAGGAAGGAGCCTGATTTTCCTCCCCTGCTGACTGCACTGGTGGTGCTTTCTTGGCAGCTTTTTAGACGTGCACTGAACGTTGTCCATGGGCATTTTGGGGATCACAGCCCTCTGACATCTGTGCCCCTCTGCATCTGTCAGCTTCCTCACAGCTTATTGCACTGTTTTAGGTTTTCATGGCCATCAGCCTGGCTCTCTTCCAGCTAAGGTTTTAACCCTTCCTTCCTGTTCCTCCTCTTCTGAAATATTCCCCATTTCCTAATGTATGTAAATCTCTTGTGCCAGTATCTAAACTAAACTGAATATTATGTTAATTTCTGTTCATGAACAGCAACTGATCATCATCTTATTAAGAATTCCCCCTTCTTTTATGGATTAGACTGCTACCAGAGCACAGAATTTCTAAAATGTTTTTTATTTTATGAAAGGTTATTAACAGGCAGCTGCCAGATTATTAGCAGGCAGCTCAAGTATTCTATTTATCCAGACAATAACAGCATCAACACTGTAGTGCAAGCTTCTCCCATGCAGTTCTACTTACTTATTTCCATCCAGCCCAGGAGAAATTCCGCAGGGAAAAGGGATTGTAATGAGTTTCATGGAGCCTCATTCATTCCAAGCTGTTCCAGATAATGATTGAGAGAGGGAGAAAAGGATATGGGGCAGCACCCAGGGAGGGAAAGCTGAGGTCTCAGGGTTTGTTCAGCCTGGGGAGGAGAAGGTGAATGGTGCATGACCCCTCCTATGGCTAGAACAGGAAAGTTATTTTGCCCCCCTTCGTTTTTTTGTGGAGTTACTCACCAAACCATGCCCAGTGGCATATTTATGATGTGGAAGGTATCTGGCAAAAATCACTTATTCACCAGAAGGCACAGCATTCCAGAATGTGCAGGCACTTCCCAGAGCTGTTCAGCCCCATGGTAGCTGCCATGGGCAGGATGAACACTAGGAATGGATAAATTCATGATCCAGGTGTGCTTTGCTTCAGCATCACACCCACACCTCAGAAAGGAAGGATTTCCTTGGATGTGCACATGTTGATTCAAATAATGAAATTCATGTCTTAGACTATAACGAGCTGAAGGTTTCAGTGCAGTTTTCAGTCATTCTGCAAGATCCATTTTATCCTAAACAAGCAACTCTCTCAAAATTAAGTCTACCTACCAGATTTAGGTCTCTTGCATGCCCCTCAAAATCCAAGTATGGTTTGCAATCCAAGCATTGATAGTGGCATTAAGAGCCGCTGATATTCACTACCCTGGGCTTTTTCACATCTTTCTTTGCCCATCCAGACACTGCAATTTCTTATCCACAGTGACACAATTCCCAGCAGCAGGATCCCATCACTGCCCTTTGCCTCAGTCACATCACCTTCTCTGTGCAGGCTCCAGCATTCCCACAGGTGGGAGGTGAGCTCAGGCCAATTAAACATCCAAGAAGCTCAACAGATTTTTCAAATTTTTCATTTCTCTGCACAGTATTTATAGCACATAGGCTGAGGCCAGCACAAAGAAAGCAACAGGAATGAAGTTGTCGAGGCCAAATTCTTTCAGCCCTGAGAAATTACAACAAAGAAGTGGGACACTGTGGCCTAAATATTTAATGAGAGCAAATAATATATAAATTGAGGTCTTGTGATTGGACAGTGTTATCTCCAGTAATGCTATCAAAGGAAAAGTTTTTGTTTTGGTAGTAGAATAGATGGCAAAAGATGCAGCTCTTCACACACCGGGGTCTTCTGACAGTTTCACTGGTGATGTGGTGGCAAAGGAACATGAGAACCTGGCAGATATTTAAAATATAGTAGAATAGGGCTGCTTATGTTTGATATTGAGTGAAAAGGAACAATTATATAATTCACTTCCCGGTATACAGAGTCAGCTTAGGACAGACAGAGCAGGCGAGTGAAGAGGCAGAACAGAGGAGGGTTTAAAAACAACTCTAAAGATGAATTTTTATGAAGTGGAACCAAACACATTCAGAATTCATAACTACAGAATCAAAGAACACTTTGTGTCAGGAGGGACTTTCAAAGATCACCTACTCCACACCCCTGATATGAGCAGGGACACCTTCAACCAGCTGAGGCTGCTCAGAGCCTCCTCTAACCTGGCCTGGAGTGTTTATCCCACTGTGTCCCTGGTGAAGGTATCACAGTGTTTATCCCCCTGTCTGTGTCCTGGGGAAGGTATCACAGTGTTTATCCCTCTGTCTGTCCCTGGTGAAGGTATCACAGTGTTTATCCCACTGTCTGTGTCCTGGTGAAGGTATCACAGTGTTTATCCCACTGTCTGTGTCCCTGGTGAAGGTATCACAGTGTTTATCCCCCTGTCTGTGTCCTGGTGAAGGTATCACAGTGTTTATCCCCCTGTCTGTCCCTGGTGAAGGTATCACAGTGTTTATCCCCCTGTCTGTGTCCTGGTGAAGGTATCACAGTGTTTATCCCTGGTGAATGTATCAAACACACCAGTTTCTCTAAATTAGGACAAGACTTGATCTGAAAGCCAAGCAAGGCTCATTAGCAACTATAGCATTTTAAAAATCCCTTTATTCCACCCAGACCTGGCTTTTCCTCCTCGAGGTGCTGTTCTTGTGTCCCACCTCCCTCACTCATCAGTGTGTACACACAGGGTGCCCCTTGAACACCCACAGTTGATCAGAATCTGCTTTTATCACACCAAGAGCAGACAGGCACAGTGCCAGAGTCCCCAGTGGCTGTCTGGGCACCTGGCGATGCTCCTGCTTGGCCTCTGCAGTATCCCAGCTGGAAACAGCTCCCACCTGAAGCTGCAGGTTTTCAGGGGCTGAACAGCAGGGGAAGGGCACAGCAAAATATTGGGGGAGAGAATGATATGGCAAAAGCAAGTGAAAGACCAGCAGCTGAGCCTCACTGCAAAACCAGGAAAATATGCACATTATCTTCACTTGTTCCCTTCAGAAGTTACACAAAAGTTCTCACTAATTTTATTTAAATCCTATGTAGGCATGAGAGGATTCATCCTGGCATTATGATAAATGATGAAACATAAAATTAGCATAAACTTATTTATATGAGGAATGCTGCTGACAGAGTACATGCTTCTTCATTTTATTTTTTCACATTCCCTCTTTCCAAGACACTCAGCCAGTTCTCCCATCAATTACACCCATACAAAAGAAGAATAACTTCAATAAAACTTGTATAAATTCATCATCCTAACAAAGAGACAATATGTATTAATAAGGTGATTTTGACAAAACCACTAGTTCAGAATAATAAAATTTAACCCCAAACTTATCTATATTGCCTGAAGAGACTACTAGTCTTAAGACAGATAGCACAGTGTACATGATTCTTGTTTTCTGATTTCTTTCCTTTTGGTAATTAAAATTTTTAAAAGCCTAAGGTGCTCATTTAAAAAACAAAACAAAACAAAACAAAACAAAAAGCATTTTACATCTTGAACAATACTGCAGCTGTTTTGTTATACGGCAATGTAAAAAACAAAACAAAAACAAAAACCACCAAGTTAAATATTGGATTAGCAAGTGACAGCTCTTCAAAAATATTCTCATTGAGGTTGCTCAGAGCAGCAGAACCAGGTTTCATGCTTTAAAAATTGAGTTACAGGGAAAGTTTCCTCCCTCTTGCCATATCCTGGAGGACCTGTGAATGCTGTTGTGGGTGGCAGAGTGCTGGCAGAGCAAATGTCAGCAAACTGCCTCCTCTCTCACAGTGATTGATTCATCAGTTTAATAGAGCTGCAAATAAAGGAAAACCTTCCTCGAGCCTGAACTGTGAACCACGAGGAAATAACAGGCAACAAGCTGCTGTGCAGAGCTGAAAATGTGAGTACTTGTGAAATACAGCATATGGGACATTTTCCTGTCAGAGCCCACAGAAAATCTGACCACAGATTTCCAGCTACAGGGACCCTGCCCTCGAACTCTGGTGGCAGAGCCCCAGAGCATTCATGCTGGATGCCCTTGCTTTCATCTGCAGGGTTTTATTCCATTTTGGGCAATTTAAAACAGAAAGAAGACAGCACAAGGGAGCTAACTCCAGCACTACAACACACTGAACCTAGCAAGGAACCTCCAGCCATGAAGCAAAACCAATATTCTCTGCAATAAGTGCTTCTATATTTACAGAATCAAGGAGGTTTCTAATGTCTGTAATTGTTTATACAAGACATAAAGTGCTGGCAATGTGTATAATTCCCAAAAGATTCCGTCAGTGCTGTTCTCACTCCCTCTAAACACATCCATGTCATACCTCCTGCCTTTTATGTTCCCTTTGCAGAACACTGTTTCTGGCAATACAAATAAATAAATAAATAAATAAATAAATAAATAAATAAATAATAGCAAATATAAATAATATATAATATTAAATAAATAAATATACATTTATATCCTGCCATTTCGGTCCAGAATTTCTCCTTCCTTCCTTCCTTCCTTCCTTCCTTCCTTCCTTCCTTCCTTCCTTCCTTCCTTCCTTCCTTCCCCTGGAAACATCTGAAATGGAGGAATATTGCGTTTTCTTTTATTTATTTATTTATTTATTTTGCCAGGGGCAGGAATGAATGCACGGGAGATGATATTTCTTGCTCTGATGTTTATTAATTTTTATTTATATTATTGTGAGTTCTATAACATTTCTAGCTAAGAAGCTAAAAATGGAGACATATCTTTCTCTCTATAAGGCCTTTTAAGGCCAAATTTTTCAATTAAGAATGGACACTTAAGTTATTTTTACTTTTAACCTAATAATTAATTATCCCTGGCCCGCAATACATATTTTTTTTACCTAATCACAAAATATTACTTAAACTCATGAAGAAGAAGGTGAAGAAGAAGGACAAAACTTCAACCTTAAAACCTCCATCTTGCTTTTTATATATTACTATGTTCCAAACCCTTAAATTCTAGATTTTTTCGCCATGTGATATTACACACTTATATTGAGACTACACACTCATTATTCCAGTTCTATCACTCAGTTTTGGAAGCCTTCTCCACAGCCTCAGGTCAAAAGCAGTGTTTTCTTGGGGGTCAGTGCCTGTCAACACAGAAAGTCCAAAATTCTCAGTTTCCAGAGTTCCAACAGAGGAAAGGTCTCCTCAGAAAGTCAATTCTCCCTTGTGATTGATCATATGTTCATAATACTTATAATACATAATTCATGTGTACATGATCATATATTTATAACACATATATACACATAATACATAAATCATGTATACATGATCTTTTGTTTATAATGCATATATACTTATAATACATAATACATGAACCATATGTACATGATCATATGTTTATAATACATATATACTTGTAATACATAATACATAAACCATCTGTACATGATCATATGTTTATAATACATATATACTTGTAATACATAATACATAAACCATATGTACATGATCATATGTTTTTAATGCATATAATACATAATACATAAATCATATGTACATGATCTTTTGTTTATAATTCATATATACATATAATACATAATGCATTAATCATGTGTGCATTATCATAAGTTTATAATTTGTTTTGTCTTTTTTCCAAGAAAAACCTCAAGACCTCACCCACGGCCTGAGTATCTGAGATTCTGTTTTTGAGAGGTGTTAAAATTGGATAGCTCAAGCATTTTGAAGATAGAAGCTGAGGTGGGAAGAGTTCAGTTTTAGACAAGTATTCTGTTCCAATTACCTGAAAATATAAAACTTGGTTTTGATGCATTTTTTTCCCTCCAGGTTTCCTTCAACACTGAGACAAACACAGTTTTTCATTGCAAGTAAAAGTGGGTTTTCATTCCAAAAAGGTAGGGAGGAGGATTACAACACAAAGACTGTTAAAAATAAAAATTTCCTCTTTTTGGTGGTTGAAACTAATTCTGTTTTGTAAAAAGCTGATTGTTCTGAGTCTGGCAGACCTGGAACAGCAGGCCTCTGTTCCATCTTTCACTGAGTACTGGCAAATGCAGCCAGCAAAAACCAAATACTCTTGGAGTTCAGCAATGTCTGTCTGTTGGATTAAGCCTTTAACATTAAATGTGACTGGAGGAGCAAACTCTGGGCCCTGGCCTTTGCTGGCTTTGCCTCAGTGTTTTCCTTGCCTTGTCTTTCTTCCTTAGAACTCAACCAGCAGGCTGCACCCCCAGCCTTTCTTTGGTAGAAAATAATTGGCCAAAAATGAGTTTTTACACAGGGGAGATAAATAGGATCAACTTCAGTGAGAAGACTACATCCCATGAAATTAAACTTATTTACTTGCTTCAATCTTTTAAAGTATTGTAGCAGCAAATTTTGTAGTGTTGGTCCAGCAAAAGATCTGCCAAGCAGGGAGCTGCTGACTCAGAGGGCCCCTTGGAATCAGCATCTCAGTGGAACTTGGATTAAATCCCCCAGTTTAATCAGACTTTCATCTCAGGAGCACATTTAAAAGTAATTAGTTAATGAACTTGAAAGGAAAAGGAAACCCAGGTAATTCCAGAACCATATTTACCATTAAATCCAGCACTTTTCCAGAAAAATATAATTTTCCTGAATTGACTTACACCCTGGTTAGCTCATCACAAACTTGAAATCTCATTTTAGCTTGAAAACTCAAACTGAGCCAAGCCAATAAATAATGCTGTTCAGTATGGGCAATAAATAACCAATTTAGCTGCTTTCCAAATCCATTTACAAGGAATCATGCAGACATTAAGCAGTTTTACAACTGATACCTAATGGCCACATAATAATGTATTTACCAGGGCTAATAATTCCTGTTCTGGTAAATGCCCGGCTCATCTCCATCCCTAATGGCTCTCTAGGAATAAGAGGATTGCCAGGGAGTGGCTGGCACACCCCACCAACAAGAATCCTTTAATTCACTCCCTTTTTCCTGGAGAATAATGCTCAGACACAGCTGCCACCTTATGCCAGATTCATTCCCCCAGGTTTTGTTCTGGAGAGTGCAGTGACTGCAGCAGAACACAGAGGAAACTGGAAGCCTTTCAAACAGAGCACAAAAATAACCTGTTTATCCATCCCTGTTATCCATCTTTGTGCCACTGGAAATGTGCAAAATTAGCTTCCAGCTGTCAACTAAAGCAGCTCAGTTTGCAGTTGCACTTGGGTAAGGAATTGTTTGTATCCCAGCACTGGCACCAGCAGGAGAAAGGAGATTCTGAAACTCCCTCTGTGCTCCTCAGGCTGCTTCCCCCAGACCCTGGCACAGGCTTAGTTACTTTTCTTTTCTTTATTTTCTTACTCTTCTTACTTTTCTTTCCAGCACCCCTTCCAGGCCCTTGGACACAGCTGTGGAACAGAGAATTCCATCTCACAATCCCTTCTCACCTTTTATTTTTCCTACACTGCCATGTGCTCCTGATGCCAGGGCTGGAATTAGGGCTGGTGTGAGCCACTGCACGAGTTATCCTCTCCAGTCTTTGGAAAACAGCCATGGGCAAGGATGTACCTTGAGCTGTTTCCTCCCTCTGAGGTCCCTTTTGTGCTGCTAGGGCTGGGGATTTCACATACAACTCCTTTCTGTTTCATTTCTAGAGAATGTTCCTTGCTATTGACTGTGTCAAGATCTCATTTTCCTCCCTACTGCTCACTGAAACTTCTTTAAAAACGCTCAGAAATCCTCCCCACTTAAGCTTCTCTTCATTTATCACAAAGTGGAATAAAGAGCACTTTAGAAACAAAATTCCCAGGCTTGTGGGCATTTGGCTGACACACTGGCTGTAACGAATACAGATGGAAGATGGAATTTTGCCTGCTGTCCTCTGCTGTTTCAGCCCAGGCAGAGCCTGTGACAGCCCTCCTTGGAACCAGAGCAGTGTCCTGGTGTCCCTGAGAGCAGGAAAAGTGACTCAGCACCCTCTGGAACCACATGGAGAGGAATCATCACAGCTTTTACTGGCAAGGCACAGGGAGGATGGAGGGAGAAACAATCCTGCATCAGTGCCAACAGCAACAGAGATGGCTTGGTAATCTGCCAGCCTGAGGTAGGGAATGTCACTGAAAACTCACCCTTAAAATATTGCATTTGGAGGCTCAGCCCTGTCAGTCAGCAGTGCCATAGCTCTAATCCAGCTCTGGAGAAAGGCTTTATTAACAGCAGCTGACAGGATCATTCCTTCCCTGGGGAACAGAGCTGCTCCAGGGCTGGGACAGCTTCCCCTCCTGCCACTGGGCCACAGCATCAACCCAAAATGTTCAGCACTGTTCATCCCTGGCTGAAGCACCCCAGAGAGGGGTCACAGCCAGGGCTGGCTCAGCTCCAGCAGGGAATGCTCCTCTGGCTCAGCCCTGCACCCTTCCTAGGAGGAAAGGTTCCCTGCCCCTTCTTTTTTCCCAGGAAAAAAAAAAACAAAACAGATTTTTGGCTTCACAGTCTTTGCCAGGCAGCGTCATTGTGGAGCAGCAAAGCAGCTTTCCCAGGGCAGGACATGGGCTTGTGCCCTGCTCAAGCTAAGCTGAGTCTGAGCTGAGCCTGGCACAGCTGAGCTAGTTTTGGTGGGAGATCTGCCCAGGGGAAGAAGCTGCCCAAGATAAAGCACAACAAAGCCTTGGTTTGCACATTCAGTTTATTTGAAGCTACTTTTTAATTAACAGTGATTAAAAAATAAACAGTGATTGAACTGTCAGAAGGTTTTGAATAAAAAAGACAATCATATTAGCACTAATAAATACAGCTGACAGATGCACAAGGAAGAGTGTGAGCTGCATTGCAGGCAAGGATCTCCTCAACTCCAAAATTTCTGTGATGTGAGAGTGAGATGGTGGTTTGTGACTAGCTTGTATTTCAACTAAAAGACTCCCCTTTTGTTTCAAAGAACAATGATTCCTTAAAGGTGATTCCAGAGTCTCTCACCAGAAATGTGTTTCTTATGAGCTGAATTAATTTTTGCTGACCTCAACAAATAGTCATCAGTCACCCAAAACATGTTCCCCAGAGATTCAAACAGCCAGCAAAACTTCACATAGCTCTGGAATTTATGTGTTTGAAGGATGCATTAAGTATTTCAAACAATTTCTGGGATGTTTTAGACCATAAAGTCTGCTTTCAACTATCATAGATCATTGGCTCTGCTTTACAAGAAACATTGTTTAACAGGTTTATAACTTGCCTATAAAAATGTGCTCCAGGCTAAAGCTCAGTATAAAAAGGTCTCAGCTAAAGGGTACATTTTTTTCATTACAACTTTTTCCTGCTTTGTTTAGCTTTGAGGATTAGAGCTGCCTCCAAACCCTCCCCTTTCACTGTAGGATTATCAGCAATACTGGGGGTTGATTTATGCTCTGAACTGCAGGGAAGGGAAAGGTAATCCAGATTTAGGAAAAACACCACAGAACCATCAGCAAACAAACACCCCCAAAATGCTGGAACTGAGGTTTTACATGGTCAAGGTTTTAGATTTTTAAGGGAATGTGCTGGAACATGTTCTTAAAAGAGCTGTGACTTAGTGTGCACTTGAGACCAAAGGATGTAAGGTAATTAATATATTACCATTCAGACTGGGGCATCTGTGAGAGAGTGCTCCACCAGTGCACCTCTGCACTGCTGGAAGTTTGGGGTTCCTCTGGACCTGGAAAAGAACCAGCTAAAGCTGTTTGATCTATTCACTCCATCCAGTGCAAAGTCTCAGGGTCATCCCTGAGAGCCTCGCCTTGGGCAGGCTCAGAACTAATTCAACATTCTCAGAAGCAGAAAACTTCCAGCCTAGTGATAACCAGTGAAGTCAGGTCCAGAGCAAGCAAAGTTCAGCAACCTGAGCTCAGTTTTATGTTCAGTTATTTGGCTCATAAAAGCCAAGTAGGTGTTAATGCCCAGGGAACAGTAGGAATTATTAATATAAAGTTGTATGAAACTACCATAAAGAGACAGCATTGGGAATTGCTGGATTTTTTCCCTAACAACTGCAGAAGGGATATTGTTGGGAAAAGCAGCCACGTGCTTTTTCCCCAGTCTTCAACAGAGTGAGAGAAATTGTATTTTTGCTGAGTTTCTGGACAAGCTGAAGCTGTTAGTATCCCAGAGCAGCTGTGGCTGCACCTGGACCCCTGGAAGTGCCCAAGGCCAGGCTGGATGAGGCCAGTGACCTTTCAAGTCCCTCCCAACCCAAAGCATCCTATGAAACAACTCTGTGATCAGTGGAGTGTTGACTAAAAATGCAGAACAGCAATTTGTTTCTGTGCATCAGTGACAGACTGCTTATGCCTTGTCACATCAGCAATATTATGGAGACCATTGTGTGCATCTTGTTTTGCCCAGTACACTCCAAAAATCCCACAATAAAATCAGAATACAGCACAAAATGGTGTGCAAAGGAAATAACTTTTTAAAGGCTTGCTGTAGAACCATGTTATATTGACTTGCAAACAGCACTGGTGATGCTCCTTTTACTTTTCACATAACCACCAAGTCTAAGTTGAAAATTATTAAGGTGATATTATTAAGTTGATAATTAATACAATGAACATATCAAGTGGAACAATGCATTTGCTATCCATGGGCTGCTATCCACACAGGAATGACAACAGGGAAGCTTTCACAAGTGTCTGTGCCACACCAGGCAGCACCTCGGGGTTTACACGGGGACAGCTTTGTCTTTAGGTGCTCAAGAGTTACAGGAAAAACATTAAAATTGAGGGCTAATGAAGTGGGGAAGAAGTCAGGATTTTCAGTGAGCAACAACCCAGCTTCACTCATAAGAGTGGAATTTACAGGTGGTTCAGCTTTTTTCTGGGAAGTGAGGAGCACACAGCTCTGGTCACTGGGGTGAAGGGGCGAGGGCAGGGAGGAGGCCAGAAATGTGTATCCTGTCACCATCTGTTGAAGCTGGATGGAGTAGTAATTCCTTATGTCCTTGGCACATATTATCTGCTAATAACCCATCTTTAAATCTAGGTAAAGCAATCATCTTTACCTTTTCCACAACCCACCCTCCCTCCTAAAATCCCATCTACTAAAAAGCCATTAAGTCCCACTGTATAACTAAAAAAATTACATCATCCCATAAAAAATTCTCCAGTCAAAAAAAAAAAAAAGCCAAATCTCTCCTACCTAAATAAAAAACTAAAATTTTAGACAGGTTACCGTCTTTCCACTAAATTCCAAAAAAACCCTAAACCTTTCTACATCATCCCTAAACCTTCAAAAAACCCTATACCCTTCTACAAAACCACTACTTCAACTAAACCACATCTGCCCCTGCAAAAAAACTGTAGCCACGATTTAATTACACTGCTACCAACGCCCTGACTAACAAAGTGTCAAGTTGTATTGTAACTCTGTCAAAGTTAAAATTCTTCTTTGTAATACTGTATTTCTGTTTTAATTTTCCTGGAAAAAAACCTGTTAGTTCTAATTCACATATCTTTACCAAAAAAAACTTTAATTTTAAAATTACAATAATAATTTAGAAAAAAAAAGTTTTCATTCTCCATTTAAAAAAAAAACAAAAAACTTCTGCTTTATTAGCAAACAGCTATCCTTCAAACCAGGACACACACCCAGGCTCTGTGAGCACCAGCCTGAGCTGGAACTGGAGAAATGATTCACAGCAGAGGCTCAAGGAGCTGGGAGAGACTGCAGTGCTGTGCCTAATTTTGGGAACACTTCATGGTTTGTATCCTCTTTCAGTGCCAGTGGAAATAATGAAAGCCAATACCAGGTGCACCAGCGAGTCCTGGCAGTTGTGACCTTTAGGGGAGGGAGCTGGGATTTGCAGATGACAGGATTCATTGCAAGCACACCACACCACCCTGAGCTGCTGATTTTCAGGCTCACTGGGATTTTCTGGAATACCCCAGCCCACACACTGATATTCCAGCAGCCACAGGAAGGGAAGCTTCACTGACAAATATCCCAGTCTGCAATTTTCACCAGCAACTCCCGTCATGTTCACCAATAAACTTGTAATGTTTTTCCCTCATGGGATTCTTTAGCATTACGTTGCAAATCTAACACTAAGGCTTTTTCCTTGCACACAAACATAGTGGAAATATGAACATGAGGCAGAACTGGACCACCTGATACCAAAGCCCAGTGCAAGTACAGATTTCTGGAAAGCAAAATTAATTTAAGCACCAATCCAATAAATTGCTTTTTTGCTGCTTCCTTTTGAAGCCACTTACCTAACTCACCTATTCACATCTCTTGTAATCCTCTTTTACTCATAGGAGTTAAAAATAAATCCTGGAGGCATCCCATTTGTGAGTTGGGACATCATCTTTCACCACACACCCAAAGCATATTTGGGCACCTGCAGGGGTACATAGAAAAGCAAGCCTGCATTTAGGAATTAGTTATCACCTGCACATGACTTACAGGGTGCTGATTGACATCTGCAAGCAGTCTGAACCATCAATTAGCTCTGGGCTGGATGAGCAATGCAGCACACTGAACCAAACTTCTCTGAGTTAGTTTGAGAACTTTATCTGTCCCCATTGTATTTTAAAAGCTGTTATTCTAGCTCTCCTAACTTAATCTCTGACCTTTCTGGGACCTGAAGATGGAGAAATGCTTCAAATTCTGGGATTTTTTTTTTTGTCCAACAAAATAGTGTTTTTTTCTTGACACGTGCGGAACATGGTGGAAAGCAGATAGATTGCAAAAGAGAAATATCCCCTTTCTGGCTCTTAAATCTGCTTGCCTGCACACAGAATATTTCTCCAGCACTTGACACCCCAGAGAATCCTTCACTGGCTTCACTCTGTGATCCTATGGGAAGTTCTTCACACATTTCCTGAGCAGAGAGAAAACCTATTTCAGTAACAAAAAAAGATCATTTAAGTTTCAGTAGTGCAGTGCCACAGCAAAAACTTTTCCTACCATCATAATATATCACTGCAATGTTTTATTTACAGCAGGATTTGTTCCAGAGACTAGTGACTAAAATATGCTTTAGGCTAAGGTCATAAATTTTCAGATCTCATCCACTGAGTTTTAAGATGTTAAGTACATTAAATTTTTAATTGAAAAGTAATTTAAATGCTGTGTCATAACTGGAAAACTCCAGAAACTTTAGAAAGTCCAGCTTGCATTCACTCATACTGAAAACAGAGCACTGCATATTTCTATATATGGCTGAATTTGCCTCCAGTTACTCTCCGACTTCTTCCAGTTAAGTAAATTCACTCTCACAGTCAAACCTGAAAGAAGTCCCAGAGCAGCATGAAGCCTCTGAACTCCCACTGCCTTTAATACTTTCTAGTACAGCATCAGATCCTGGAAGAGCCCACAGATGGATAGTTGATAGATAACTTCATTTGTCACTGAGTGGCCCATAGACCTCTACAACCAAAGCTGTATTAAATGAACAAAAAACCCCCACAATTTATTTATCACATTCATAAGGGATATATTTTTTCATATGTTAAGGCCTTTTAAAGATAATTCATATGTACTTTTTAAAATCCAATTTATATCACCTCGAATACTGAGTAAATATAACTGTAACAATAACACAGGCTGGCTTTTAATCAGCAAAATATTTAATAACCTTGGTCCTAACTTTGTCCAAGAAGCCTGAAACTGTTTTAATGAATCAAATCTAGAGTTAATACGAGCCAAACTTTATTCAAGGATTTACAGTAATGATAATCTTGGGTATAGAAGAAGCAGAAGACATTTTTGTTACCTTTAACTGATATTTGCCTGTTTTTGCTCTGTACAAATATTCTCACAATGCCCCTCAGCTCTAGAACAGTGAGGAAACATTCCTGTGACAATGCTTCCAGAATGGAATGAACAATGCTCAGCATTTAACAATTCCCAGCATGCAATGAACAATGGATAACACTTAACCCTTGTCTGAATGCATGGCAGTAAAATCTCAGTTTGCTGCTGTCCATTGAGGAACAGAACCTGCTCTCCTTGGAGATGGGTTTGCTCCTTCATGTCTCTGCACTCTCTGTGCTGTGCTGTTTGCACTCATACACAAAAATGTCACTGCTCAGTCCAAGCTCATCTAGATTTTACCTCAAACCAGTCCTGTGAAAACAAAAGAAATTCTGTTCTCCCAACCTGTTCACCTTCCTTTCTCTTGTTCCATGAGATCCATTGGAAAGTAGAGGCTGCTACAAATCCAGGCCACAGCAAAACCTGATTTCCTTCCCTTCCTGGTAACTCAGAAAAACAAAAGCTATGTCCCACAAGGGCCTTATTAATTTCCTTTATTGATTGAGATGTAGGACACAAGGCGCCTCAGCCCCGAGCCACACAACAAAACAAGTGCAACGAAAAACACCAAGTAATGAAACAAAAGGAATTATGAAAAGTAAAGCTACAGATCAATATGCTGCTCTTTTGAAAGATTGTGCCCAGTCTTAAAAGCAGAGCTGTTTGTGCTGAATGTTTAATTAGCTGTGGATTGCTAAAGAAGAGTTCCTGACCATCTGGAGTCTCTTCTGTAAGCTGATCTGAAAACCTCCAGCTCAAAAACAGCCCCTCTGCAAAGGCACAAACATACACACCACAGCCTCACCAGCAATTTCCTGGAACATATCTTAGATGAAAAGATGCCATCTTTATCTCCTGGGGAAGCTGAGATGAAAAATAAGAGAACCCAAATGCCAAAGTGCTAGAAACAATTGGAGAAGCAAGGCATCATCTCTTAAAGGAGCAACAAGAGGAAATGCAATACCAAAAATCCTGATGAGCAGCTTTAGCTTCTAAACACTAAAAGATGCAACTGTTCAACAATGTCAGATAATCTCCCAGACGATAAATATACATCTGCTGAGCTTGTACAGGGAGCTTAAAACAGAAGTTACAGTACAGCAGAGGAACAGAAGCACCCATTGCCCTGGGAGGACAGGGAAATTGGAGCATCACACAACCACTGAACAAAAGGTGCCTTGAAATAGAACTTGGAATGATGCCACAGTTAATAGCTATAAATACAGAACATGCTGAGGTATTAAGTATGGTCTTTAAATACAGCTTTAACCAGAACAGAGAAGAAAGGCAAGTCTTGACATCAGCAGTGCAAAGAAAACTTAAGTAATCCTAGACAGCAACCAGTGAAATACTTTTATTTTTGTATTTAAATCAGGTTGGATCAGACTGAACAGCTTCCTCCCCATTTCTGTACCAAGAATAGAACAATTGGCAGAATAAGGAGCCTTTCTATGTGCAGCACTTGCATTACAGTCCCATGGTGCTGCACCTCCAAGGGCAAACAGCAAATAATGTTCTGGAGGGGGCAGAAGAGATCCTTACTCAGCAGCTGACAGTGAGCCTGCATAAGAGATCTCTGCCCCTGTGAACCAGGGTAAACCCTTCCAGAGTGTATTTCCTGGGTTTTAATAAAGATGGTATCCTGGGAAGCTTAAGAATAGGACTGGAAGCAGAATTTGGTTCATTTTGACATGGGGAACGGTTTCCAGAAAGAGTCCATGAAAAAGAAAAGCTACTAAATATGAACTGCCTGAAAATTTGAATAACCAAATGCAGCCTGGAAGTGATAAGTGTGTCTCCAAGCTGGCCATGGCTGAGCAGTACAGACAGGCAGAGCCTGACCAGAGGCAAACTCTGCTCCCTCTCCTGCCCACCCAGCACAGCCTGAGCTCCCAGCACAGGAGCCAGGTGTGGGATGGCTTCTCCATCCACACTGGGACTCCAGCTGGCTCTGCACGTGGTGACAGAGCGTGGCAAGCATGAAACACATTTCCCTGCAACCCAGGCATGCTGTGGAGTACAAATGTGCTGTTTGGAGCTCTTCAGGAACTGGGAGAGCTGCTTCTAGTGAAACCTCAAACAGAAATGTCAGGGAAACAAAAAGGAACCTATGGGGAAAAAGGGAGTCTTAGGCCGCTGCCTTCTTGACTCACTTTTGAATCTTGGGAGAAATGGTTTGATGATTATAGAATTGATGCATCTTTCTATACATATTATTACCATTTTAGCAAGGAAAATTGATATAATCATATGGATTAAAAATAAAGTGACACTAGCAAAACCTGCTAAGACAGTAAAATAGAAGACCCCTGAATATTTATCTCAGAGTGATCCCAGACTTTTTCTCCAGCCATATAATTTCTTCTATCAACTTTTTTTTAATAGATTTCCTGTGCTTACAACGGATCTGCTTTTGCAAACCCTCAGCCTCTGCAAATACATGTTCTACTCCAAAAGAAAGAAAAATGGAGACCAAAGCTCATCACCCAAGTTACAGAAATGTGAAATGTGAATGCAGAAGTGTGTGAGATAAACAATACTCCTTCACTTGTTCACCCTCGTCTCTCCAGTTTGTTTTCTCATTGTGCAAATCACAAACAAGCAAAGATGCTGTGGCAAAACCAGCAACTGGGAACAATTTCCAAACACTCCATGCTCAGAAACTGTCAATCACCTGACAGAAACCAGGCAGAGGATATTTCCTTTCTATTCCTACCAGATGAAACTGAGCTTCTACCTAAAACCGTGTCTGTGCTTAGGAAGCTGGAGCGAAAAGATCTCTGCTTTAAAATGGTGAATGGAATTTACTGCTGCCACTTGTGAATTTAAATACTTTAAATTGTCCATTAAGGTATATATCCATTAAGGACATGCCACAACTTGACAGCTACACAATTTACTCTCCCTAACAGCAAAACAAAAGGCTCTTATGTCCCATTAGCCTCACCAAAGCCTGGCCTAAGATTGTAGGAGCACTGAAATTTCTATTTTGCTGCAAAAGAGCAAACTCAAAGCTGACCATTTTTCCCTTCTTTTAAAAGGACCTTGGTGCTTGGTTGAAGGACCATCTCCCCTGTGTGAGGCAGCTGATGCAGAGCAGCATTAGGGCTGGCACAGTGCCTTTCCTCACAGCCATCTCACCACTGGTTCTGCAAGAAAAACAGCCCAAGTGGGACCTGAGTGGGACAAACATCCTGAGTGGGACCTTTCCAGCCAGCCAGCAGCAGCAGAGAAAACCAGAGCAAGTTCTGTGCAGGGCGTGGTGTGTGGCCCAAAGTGTCAGTGGAGCAGCTCTCACTTCCACCAGCAGAACATGCAATCCTGTGCTTTGAGCCAGAGGACAGCTCCAGGATTGTCTGTTCAATGGACTCAATAATTCCAGCAGTACTTCTGGCTCATTCTGTACTGAAAAGGATGTTCTGGCAGGAGATATCTTCCCAAATCCACTATTCACTTGCATCCCTGAGGCAAAGGTTCATTTCCATTTACTGTATAACAGCAGGTAATGAATAGGACCCCTCTTCACTCATTAGGCTCACTGTATTCTGAAATAAATTAAAATGGAACTGTGAGAATCTATCACTCTTATAAACAGGTTCTTTCCTGTTTCAATGACAGGTGGATGAAAAGTACATTTATCCCGGGAAAACTTTTACTGCTCTCATTTAATCTTAGCACTCTCTCAATGCACCTTTTTTTTCCTTAAGATATGATCCAAACCCTACTAAACAGGTTTTCATTGACCTCAGCAAGCTTTGAATCAGACCTGTAAATTAGAGTCTGACCCTTTCACAGAATTTGTGATCTTTACAGCCTATCTCTGCAAAATTAGGACATAGTGGACTCTGTGCCTCATGCATGTTAAAATAGCTGCCTACAGATAGTGCAAACTGTGCAGTTCATTTCAGCATTTCCCTGAACCCTGGTTATTTGCCTCATTTTACTCCAGCTGACCCCTTGACCCTGATCAAGCTTCCTTCATCACAGTAGTTCTAGGACACCTGTCCTGCTGCCAGGTTAGGAAGCTCAGGCAGGAGAGAAAAGAGGAACAGCTTGGCCATTTAATCTCATATTAATAATTTAAAATAGAGTTTGGGCAAGCTTTTCTCATACAATATGAAAGAAGCATAAGAGGAATGGTTAGCAGCAGCCATCCTTGACTATTAACATATTATTATGGAGCAGGTAGTTAATGTTAACTGAGACTGGTACAGCAGCAGGGAGCCTTTATGTCACCCATTCTACATCCTCAGAGAGCACCCTCATTCAGCCAAACTTTTTACCATTCATAGCATGTCATTCTTGGGGGGAAATGTAGACAGAACCAAAAAACCTTACAGAAGTCACAGCTACTGAAAGAGACAAAGAATAGTTTCTTACTTGAGAAGCCACTTGACTGGTATATTTAATCAACCATTCTGTAGGATAAATTTCTATCTGGAAAATAAAATGCTTCACTGAACCCCAGCTGACGCCATAAGAGAATTCAGGTTTTATTTGTAGCTATTTGCAAATTATTGAGCAGACAGAGTGACTTTGCTGTTCTTTGACACTCTGCTTTGCCACAGCTGCAGAGATTTTCACTGTCCTGAGCTTCCAAGTTCCCAGAGGGTTGCAGTCTCTCTTTGGAGGCTCCCCTTGGTGCCTCTAGGTTTTCTGCAGTGTTTCCTAAGAAATGGATGGGATTTGAATGGAGGGAGGTGAGGGAACATCCCAGATGCTCTGCAGTCACACAGGTCCCTGTTAAACCCCCTGCCAGAGGAAACCTGGTGACAACAAAACCTTGGCCTGGTGTTGAGCAGCACACAACCAGGATTCCACAGGGGGAAAAGCCTCTGGGCTCACAGCGGTTTGGGATGCAGCCTGATCCCCTGCAGCCCCTTCAGGTAACAACACACATCTGCCAAAAACTCCAGGGTGAATCTTCTTTCAAACAGGATTTATTGTGCCTGCTCTTTTGTAAGGCTCTAGTTTAGACAGCCAAAAGTGACCCAGAAGCTGGTGCATGTTTAGCACCTGAATACCTTGTGGTTAATTACAAATAACACAAGCACTCTGATAAACTGATGTACTGCTGGAATTCACACAAAAATAATTACTTAGGGCTTTCCTAGAAGCAGAACAAGAGCAGGGGAATGATCACATTGAAAATAAATGTAGCCAAGTTTTCCAGGCAGCCTTGACAGCTGTCTGCTAGTGGGGATCTACTGCAATGTATGCATGGAATTAATCCATAATTTAACATTTATGCTCGTTTACATCTGTTTACAAGTCCTACTTCCTATTTGATTGAGTAGCACGACCCTTTCCTCACATCAGCCAGGGACATCATTATTAACTGATAACAATCTCAATTTGCAAATTACTTAAATCTAATGGGGCTTTATTTCATTACCATACTGCCTGTAATTCCAAGTCAACATTCATTACTGACACAGTTCCATTTTAATGCGGGCAACTATGCATTGGTGAGAAGTTATTTATAATATCCTAAATATTTTACTATGAAAGAAATGTGCCCTTCTGCCTAGGAAAAGGGTGAGAAAAAACCCAACACCATTCTGTATTATGTAAAAAAATGAAAAGCTGAATTTGGGACTTCCTTGCCTACAATCATGTAGAACACACAGTTCAAGAGCAAAGCTCTACACAGCAAGGAGGTGTAATTTCCCTTATATCTCTGCTTCCTCACCATATCAAGACCATACCTAGCAAAACCTGTTCTTTCCTTCCCACTGTGAAGCCTTAAAGAGCCAATTACTGCAGTGTGCTGTTAATTGATTTCCAGCCTGTGCCACACAAACATCTGGGTCATTTTTTCCACAGCACCCTGGGATGACCAGACACAGGAGCACAGCACATCCTTCCATGGGTCTGCCATCAACTCAGTGCTCCTCCAAGTGGCCCCACATCCAGTGGAAGGAGCAGAAGGACATTTGAGTTGTTCTTGCATCTGTAAAGGCTGCAGGAACCCCCCACAACAAACCCAGACTGCACAGCTCCACGATTTCACTGCTATTTGCAGCTCCACTGTGTTTACAGACTGCATGTCCAGCTGCCTTCAGTTCTAACTTCTGTGTTTCTCTCAGGGATTAAAGTTTGTGCCTTAACCCAGAATCTGGGATGTGTCCAGCTGCTTTCCACATTGGATTTTTGTCTGTCAGCCCAATTCCAGTCCTAGAGCAGATCAACGTTATAGTTCACTGCTTCCATTATTTCCCTTCCCTTGTATGGACAGCTCCTGTTTTCTACCTTTAATTGCATCTTTGTGGATTGATGCTCTCCAGCTCAGATCCTGGCTCCTCTCTCCGACAACAGAAGGTCAAAGTTATCTGGTTAGACTCTCCCACCCAGAAGAGTTATCTGATAGCAAGAAGGCAGCAAATAGAAATGTATAGAAATGCATTATCTGTTTCTAGCAGGCCCTTTTCCAAAAATTCTTTTAGATGAGTAAAGCAAGTGAAGTTGCAGAAGTTTTTCTTGTATGAGTCACGGCCCATGAGCTATTAGGAGGTAACCCTTGCAATTTATTTTGAATGAGCCTTGGCAAACAGTCAGGAACACTCAAAAATCTCATGGAATGCCAGAGGCTTTTTTCCATTTCCTGCACTTGGTACATTTCACACCTTCCAGAGGATGCTTATTTAAGCATAGGACATCACCTCACACTGCTTTATCAGGAGCCAGCCATTCAGAGACTGAGACTTTAGTCCCAGAGTTCTGCTACCAACAAAGAATAAGCCAGGAATTCTGAGCTCAGTAATCCACTCAGTAACAGTGCTAGCCTCAGCAAGGGCACAAACCCAGCAGAAAGCAGAGGGGAATTG
The DNA here is from genome assembly GCA_026546895.1 of Pogonocichla stellata. NCBI lineage: Eukaryota > Metazoa > Chordata > Aves > Passeriformes > Muscicapidae > Pogonocichla > Pogonocichla stellata. The sequence continues at coordinate 80,657 of JAOTQZ010001648.1, read as the reverse complement.
TTTGCAGCTCACCATGGTGACAGGGCACCAAGGCCAGCAGTCAGAATTCATCTCCACTGAATGACTTCTCCTGCAAGAATAAACATTTAAATAAAAATTTAAATAAATATCAACAGCCCTTCCCCAGCCCCTTTTGATTTTAAAACACATGTCATCACCATGCTTTGAAAATGGTGTGTAGGAAATTTGTGGTATTTTGTTGTTGGGTTTTTGTTTGGTTCGTTTGAGTTTTTAATTCCTTTTTTTTTTTTTAAGTTTTTAAAATTTTTATTTCTGCACCTAACCAGAAGAATGAAGAGCTGTCTGTGCAGCCCCTGTACAGACCAGGAACAAGCCAAGCCTATTCCCACTAATGCCAATAGAAGCCTCACAATTGACTTCCAGGGGAAGAGCAGTTTGCTGTTAAGTGCAGTAATATTTGCTTCACCTTCACCCATCTCAGCCTCTTGAAAGGTTTGTATTTATGGGCAGCAGTGTCTGCTCCTCTCACAGGGGTGCTGCTAATGCAGAGCATTAACCTGTCACTGGGCTTCCACTCGAGCTGGTGCAGAGAGCAGCACTGAGGTGTGCTGCTAATGACTCCCCTGATAAATCCGTGCATATTTTACATGCCAGGGTGACCTTTAGGGCTTAGGCTCTTATTTTCCCACAAAAGGTGATTTGCATCTAGCTGGCTTCCTTGCACATGGTGAGCAGGCAGTGCACAGGGAGGCACACAGGACACCCCCAAAATTCCAGCTCGATTTTGGCTTTGTGGCCAAGGCACCCCACTAGCACACAGCTCCATGGTAATACAGCTGAGAGGGAAATTGTGGCAGCCAAAGGCTATCCCTCAGCAAGGACAGCTGCACAGCATTAGCACTGCACTCTTACCTGCTTCACAGTAGGGTTTTTAGTTCATTTAGTTTGAAATAGGAAGCAAGGAAAACATCTGGGTCCCATCACAGTGTGCACCACACATCTGCTATGCATTCTTCTGAATCTTCCTGCTCTGAATCCTCGCATTATCTCCCAGCTTTACCTTGTGCTTTTGATGTAGTCATTTATTACAGAAGCATTTCCACCTATCCCATTTCTTTCTAATGCAACATCACAGATAAAAGCAACAAACAGGCTCAAGAATGGAATCCTTTTCTGCATCTATGCACAGATTGCTGCAAGCTGCACGTTCAAAATGAATTGCAGTGGTGCAGTTCAAGCCTGTTTAAAGTAACATTCTCAGGGACAGGAGGTTGGTAGGTAAGCCAAATAAAACCACTTCTCTGTTCTGCCAGGGGAAATGGCTGAGAAACTTTTGATTCCTTGCTGCCTATAATCCCTGTGTTCTGATGGCACTGAAGGAAGCAACTTCTGTGTCCCTTTGCTCTCTCCCAGGTGGGCTGTGGTGCTGCTCTACCCTTCCAGCACTTCAGCAGGTGTTGCACACTGATTTCTGCTTCTGTGCTCTCACACCCCACACCTGGGCACGCCCACAGATCCAAGAGTTTGATCCCAAACTTCTGACTGTGCAGGTTTTAGTTTATGCAGCACTTTCATGTATAACTGGGCTCTTCCCTTGTGGGTCTCACTAGTTCCTAGGGTCCTGGGTATCCCTGGTTCCTTTGTTCCCTGCTGGTTCCCACCAATGGATCTGGCTCACCTCACAGATTTGTGATTTAATAGTTTTCTCTTGTAAATGCATCACTGCTCTGAGGCACCCTGTGTACATGTATTTCAGGTGGAGATGGCCCCTCTGGGACATCAACATTATCTCCTCACTCTGCCATCAGCCACATTTCCATTTCCCTCCCTGCATCTGACAGCTGCAGAGAGGAGCTTGCAAATCCTCACGTTCCAGGCACCCCTTCCAACAGCAATTACTCTGATTAATCACAGAGAAATCAATTGCACCTGATCTGCAGCAGAGGTTCTTCCTACTCATTTTGTCCTGCGTGCTCAGCCTGGAAACATGTCAATGTTTATTGGTTTTGGTGAGCAAGTCACTAAATCCCCATTTTACTGGGCACTGGTGGTGAGCTCACCCTCATGCTCTCACCCAGGTTTTGGAGCAGAGACATTTTTGGAGCTGCAGCACAGGTTCTGCTCAGGCTCCAGGTGCCACAGGGTGGCTGCAGGCAGCCAGAGCAGAGTCAGGATTTGTGTCATGCATGAACAAACCCAGCCTGGTGTCCTGCTCAGAGCTGCAGGGCAGAGCTGCTCCCTGAGCAGGCACAGCTGCACAGCAGAAGTTTCTCAGACCACACCATTCATGACTTTTATAAAGAGAATTAATGCAGAGTGTAGAAACAGAACTGCTGAATGGAGAGCACAAGAAATCATTGTTTTCCCCTGTCTCTGCCTAAATTACAGCATGCTTGAAGGCAGAGCTGGTATTGCCCTGTCAGTGTTCTGCAGTCTCCTGTCCTACACTCAAATACCACCTCACACCTCAGAAATTAACTCTGTACTGGCACAGACCATTAACAAATTAATAGGACTTCAAACCGTTCATCATCAGTCACATAAACTGTTTTGACTAATGAGCCATTCATATCAACTATGTGATGTTCACTGTCCTTAATGTTCAAAAATCTCAATAGAAGCAGATTTCAAAAGTGATTAATATTCAAGTAGCTCAAAGCCTTAAATTTGCATATTAATCTTTGCTTTCTAATTCACATTTGTGACTTAGGAAAGGTATTTGAAAGGCTGGGAATACTCTGATCTTGCTGAAAATTAAAGTGTTAGAATTGTTAGATATTCAACACCTTTTGGGCAATGACTCTAAGATTACAGATCCTCTTTTTTTTCCCCTGAAAACTCTAGATCCTTCACTGAGATATGGGACTTTAAGGAGTTTTATTCTACTCCTGCTGCAGTCCTAGGAAACAGACTGAAGATGTACAGCCTAGAGTGCTGCTTAGCAAAGACATAGTCTAAAACCATCAGGTTTTCAAAGCAAAATTTTAAATGCATTCAGAGTTAAAGCACAGTGTTGATTTTGCTGCTTGTGTGACAGCAGCAGAGATATTTCCTTGCAGAATAGAGGTGTCAACGAGGGACTACCTTGATCACCCTGGAGTCCTAAACTATCTTGTACTTGTTAAATTAAAATAGAGAACAACACTGTTCTATCCAGACATACACACAGCAGCTGAAATACACTCATAGCCTGAAATGTGTATCTTTGGTACAAAAGATAAAAATCCCTTCAGAAATCCCCCAGAAATAAAGAGGAAACACATTTAGCAGCTCTGTAGGTCTCACCCTGCCAGGGAGCCACAGGCAAGCAGCTGAACTGAGCCCAGGAAGTGAACTTTACTCCATAAAACACAAGAGCATGGAAAAATAAAGATCAACAGCCTCTGCCAGTGTAAACAAAAATGAGAGGGTGGGAAAAAAGAGAATTCCTTACTCCCTCCAAATCTGGCAAGTGCACACTGATGGCATTGCCAAGCTTGGGTGGAAAGACAAACAGAATCATTAAGATTTCCCATAGGAATAACAGCATGGCCTGTTCAGACTCCCATCCTTAGTTCCTAGCAAAGAAACAAAAAAACAAACCCAACAAATGTAATGATTAAAAAAAAAAAGAATGGATGGTGGAAAGACAGGGAAAAAAACTATTATTCAATCCTTCAGGTAATTAGTGATAATCCTCAACTAAGATAATTGATTAAAACCAAAATGTTAAAAACTCTTCCTAATCCATTTAAATATTCAAGAACCTCCTAGGGAGTCATGTAACTCCTTGCTTGAATTTGTCAAGATCTATTTTCAAATCCTGTGCTCTTCAGCCTTTTGCTGTACTTCAAGGTTAATGTCATAATTCAGCTGCCCTGTGTACAAATCCAGTGCTGAACTAGCCATGAAAGCTCTGGACAGAGCACAGAATCCCAGCCCTGCCATCCTTACTGATGGCTTCCTTTGAGAGCATTCAATAGCAGAGAACAGTGGAAATCTATAAACTCTATCTTCCTCATTTTTCAAATTAGCAAGAGGCATTGCTTTACTATCAGGATTTCACACATGGCTTCCAAACACAAGGACTAAAAATGTGATCTGGAAAAATACTCTAAAAAGGCACTTCAGAAAGCACAAAATGTTATATAGGAAATAAATTTAAGAGTTGAACAAAACTCCCCCTCCTCCTCAAGAACCTCACTGGTTGCCTTCTTCAGACATCAGTCCAACCAAAAAAACCCCAAACTTTCCCATCATGTCTTCCCTATCAGGCCAGCCAGACACAGCTACCAGCCTGACTTCTGCCCCCAAAGAGATCAGTTTTATCTCAGTTTTTCATCCCCATTATTTTATGCTAGCTCTACCCTCAGCTGTAGTGCTGCTTCTCATTTCCTGCTCCCTAAATAAAGAGAAAATTAGGTTCTCATTGCACTTCCCAAGTCCTCTCTTCTTTCTTTCCTGCCAAAAATAACTAATTTCAGTGAGCTGGCTGGAATCATCACGCTGCTCAGATTTAGCAAGGCTGTTTTTATAGCCTGTTTAAACAATATATCTGATGGTGTCCCATCTGCAGCTGGTCCAAACCAAATCAGAAATACTCACAGCATCTCTGTTAAGCTACTGTCTCCAGAGTTAGAAACATGAACTCTGGAATACACATGGCACTTCCTGCAAAGCCCCTGCCCTGCTCATTCCAAATGCTTAACAAATATTGTCTCACTCAGCTCAAGTTGGACAGCAAGATTTGCAAAAGGCAAGATCAGCTATGAAGGCAGAATGCAGTCTGCAAAGACTTTGAAACAAACTTAAAAGAACAAAATTGAGGTTTTGGTTCCTCCACAGTATTTCTGGTTAGTTTGAAGGTGCATTTCCACCTGCAAAGGAACCAATCAGAACATCATTCAATGCCACTGAGCAGCACATTTCAGAACTGAACTAACATAGAAAACACATGGAAAATACCTTCAGAAGCACTGAATGGTTAAAAAGCACCACTTTGCATTCAAATGTAAATATTAAGTGCCTTTAGCCAGGACCCTGCTAGCAAATCTTCACTCGGTGTGTTAGCATTGAGACAGAATTTCAGGTTATATTATTGCAGATTGGGGATTTCCTGGAGCAATATTGGCTATTATATTGCATATTGGGGATTTCTGTGAGCTAAAGCCACCCACACCTTTCCCCACCGCACGTTCCTCATTCAGGAGGAATCATGCAGGTGCTGCAGCCCTCTGACTCCTCTGACACCCGTTCATAGTTTAGGGAGGGACTAAGCTGGCACAAGGATGGTGCCAAGCCTGCCCTGGGCCATGCACTGCAGCTCTGCACAGCCCCTCTCAAACCCTGCAGGCAATTTGTGGGTGAGAGCTGTCTGCTCACCCCAGGCTGCACACTGCAACTTATTTCAGATGGTTTGGGGAGTTTTCAGTCTTTGAGAAAGACACACTTAAAGGCTTTAGGCTCACAGCTGCTGTTAGTGCTTGTTTTTAAAACACAGCCAAGGCTTGTGGTTCTCAGCTGATTGTTCTTCCAATCTCACCTCAAATATTCTCCACAAAACCGGCTGCCTGCCAACTTTTGCTGCTGGCAGTGCCATCAACACACATCACTTGTACATGTCTCTCTCTCTTCCCCTTCGGGACTGCAATCACAAAAGCTCTCCCTGCATGTGCAGCACAGCTCTGTGTCTTGCAGAGAAGTTTTCAAGAGCCCACACCTCGTTTCGGTTTCAATAACTTTCAGTAACATCTGAGCTTGCTGTTGGTAATGGGGGAAATGGCACAGCCCTCTCCACCCAGTGCAGGACACAAACATCCTTTTCTCTTCTGCAAACACCCCCAGTCAGTTCTGCCCTCAGCTTCTACTCTGGCACGGGACTTTCACAAACAAACGAAGAGACAACTGCCCCCAGAACGCTGAAATGCACATTCTTCTTGCAGCCCAATTATACAAAGTGTTAGGGTGCTGTCAGGTGCTTCATCTCCATTTTGTTACCTGTGAGAAAATTCACTGCAAGTTTCTTTCCCTGACAGGCACATTTATAATCCTGGCTTTCTGTAAGAGCCCAGCCACAGACGATGGAACCATTGCATTCAAATGTGCAGCTCCTGCTCCGTGCAAATGGAACAGAAGAATCTGCTCCTCCCCAGGACTGTGAGGAGTCCCAAACAACCTGTACGGATTAGGGGGCCTTGACACTTCTCCCAGTTCAGTTTACATTCTGAAGACTGAAAGCTTCCTAAATTTCCCGTCCCAAATTCCCATATATTCTCTCCCCTCTTTCCTTTACTCAGGATTCCTGAAGACACTCCTGTCTTCACCCAGACTTTCTCCTGGCTTCACTTCTATCTGCAAACTCCTTTACAAATTCTAATTTACCTTCCTTTTTATTCTAAGACCCTTCAGCTCCTTTTCTAATGTCTCTGAACTGACTGCAGTTCATCATCTGTTTTTTATTTTCTCTTTCCCACATCTCCTTCAACAATGCAGTGGAACGTGTGCATCTACAATCTTTCACCTGTCAGGCATGATGAACTCTAAATAAACATTTAATATATAATTAATATATATTAATTTAATAGATAATGAAATAGATAAAATATATTTACTATATAATTATATATTAATTATATATTATCAATACATACAGTTTATTATATATAATATACAGCATATATTATTTGATAAATTATTAATGTAAGTATAAAATATATAATTTATATAGTTTAATCATCTATAAAACATAGCACTTGTAACTTTAAATGCTGCCTGGTTTCTCTGATACAGGAAGGCATGCAACATAAAGAAGTTGGTGTGTTAGCCAGGCTTGGAGCTGCTGTATCAACAGTTCACATTTCCTCAAAAACCCTTCCATAGCCCACAAACCTCTGTTTTGCTTAATTTGTTACAAAATATTCCTGAATAAGCATCCCAAAGATCTGAGGACTTACAAAGAGAATTAAGTCACATGTTCTTCTACATTAACATTTTACCTTAATACCACTGCTTTGGGGCTTTATTTAACTCTCCCCATCTACAAATGGCAGAATATTACCAAATTTCTTCCTAGCAATGCTGTGTAGAGCTTAACATTTATTAATTTATTGTGCTACTTCCCAGCCGTGCCAAAATAATAGACAAAGCTTGGGACTTGGTAATTTGTATTGTAGTAACAACACATATTTCCACTTAAAAATTCATATACAGCAAATGGAACAGACACTAATCTCAACCATGCCAGTATCAAATCTTTGCAAACAATAGCAAGTGTTTTTCTGGTGTTCCTCAGCTTCAAGTTTATTCCACATCTGTTATAGCAGAAAGAGGAAGTGGGATCTGGCCCAAGGACAACTTATAATAAATCCTTTCCTTTATTAGTAGAAACAATGTTATTCACCATATAACATATGTTCCTCTAATTATGTTTTTGAGCTAAAGCATTAATGATATTTTGGCCATATGTGTCGTTATTCTTCTCAGAGTATGGGGATTTTTGACATATTTACATTATATAATGGTCAGAAATTTTAATTAAAAGTTTGGAATTTCAATATCTCTTGTTTGCAGTAAAATAGAAGCCAAATGCAGACCCATCCAATGATTTTGAGCAGTACTCAGCTACTCAAAAAGATTTTGATGATTCTCCAACATTCCAACATTATGTGTGCTTTCGAAGAATCCATTTTCCAATGGTGCACCTTTGTCAGCATACGAACAAATAGAAATTTAAATGTTCACCTCTGTCTATCCTTGTAAATGCAACATAAATCCTTAGAGCATGGAGAAGTAAAATGGGATGGGAATCTGAAACAGAAAATTTCAGTGGTTTTGAGGGAGAAGCGGATTTTGTAATCTGGTCAAAGCCAACAATGTCTTTGCAAATTCTCCCATGACTGAAGAGAGGTATTGAAAAAGGAAATCCTCCTAATTATTTCTATGTTTCTTCTGAAATTTCTATTCAAGCAACATGGCTTTCAAGAGCCAAGCAACTACCACGATATTCTATGAAAATTGCACACATGGATCATAATATAAACTTGGATTAGTATTATTCTAGCAATGAAAATAAATAGGCCATGCTAAAAACAAGTATAAAGCAAAAATTCAGCATTTCCTTAAACCACCTGAGATCTGTATTGTCCTCATTGCCTGCTTTGCTATTACATCCTCTGAGTAACCAGGGGTGATAATGTAACCCCTCTGCTTTCTTTTAGGGCTTTGTATTTAGCATGTATGAAAAGTACTGGCTTTCAAATCCTTAAAAATGAAATCTATTTGTTTGTGGCTCAGGTAGACACAAATGCTCCTGGAATTAACACCTGAGAAAAGCTGCATCATGGCAGTTTTGCATTTGTCTTACCTCATTCCCCTGTGTCTTTCAAGTGTGCTTCCAATTAGCCCTGAAACACCCAGTAAAAGCCAAACCTTTTTAAAATGCTTTGTGGAAAAATAAATAGAGTTAAACACGAGTGTTAACACTTCCAGATTAAAGGATAGTGACCCACAAATAGGATCACTGCTGATTAAACCAGTGAGATCCACTCATAACCAGAATTCTCATCCACTGGGAAGAGGAGAAATTAATTCCATACAGTCTAGTAAAAAATAGCTTCTGACTCCTAATGGTGTGGGTGGGATCTGAATGTGATCAATAGCACATTTCATCACCAATACCCTGGATTATTTCATTTCCTTAAGCAATCTCAGTTTTCTGCTGCAGGCTAGCTCTTCAATTACCTTCCTCTTTAAAGCAGGATGCCTCTCAATTTTCTTTGAAAGCCAGACTTGTCTTGCTGCCAGGATGAGTGAGGGAGGAGCTCCTGGAGAGCATCACAGGCTCTGTGTGAGCAGGTGAGAGCCGTGCTCTGTCTCCTTTTTAACCAAAGACAGAGGCAATGATGGGGGCGTGCTGACCTGCAGCAGCCAAAACAACCCCCAGGGTTGGGAGCTGCCTCTGGAGCTGTGCGTATCCTCACAGCATCCCAGAGTGTGTGTCAGACTCTTGTCCTTGGATTTCCTTGCAATCCATGGGAGGAGAGAGCAGGATCCAGCAGTTGCCATCCCCTGGCTTCACCCTCCCAATATAATTTATATCCATGCCTTCCTTCCTTCAGCAATTTTAAAAAATGTGTCCAGAGCCACCAAAGTAAGCAATGCTGATGGGAAGGTCGTGTTTGGGAGGCTGCACTGTGAATTGCTGAAGAAGAGAACTGCACCAAAAAAAGTCCCTAGGTACATGAAAGAACAAATGAAACACTCAGGTGGTGCATTCCAGTTTAAACATGCCAATTTTGATATCTCTGAACATTAAGTCCAACACCTTGAGCTGTTAGAAAGTTACACTTGCAGACCAAACCTGCCTTAATCCTGGAAGAGCAAACAAAGTGACCACCTGTCAGTAAAACCACATCTTAAGCATGGTGGATTCTAAAAAATTGAAAGAAAAGGTAAGATTTTTTTACTTGTTTTTTTGGTGCTCAGCATAAAAACTTTCAAGAAAATGAAAATACTTTAAATATTTTCTTGTTAAAGTATTATTGCACACCAGCCAATATTTCCTTGAAATAATAACAGTTGCTACCCAGAATAGCAAAGTACATCTTCATTACTGTAAGCATAAAAGAGGCATTTCTCCAGGCAGTCATGAAAAATGCTTTTCTGATTTAAAAATGAAAATGGTCTTCTCAGTGGAATATCTGAAGAAAGTTATAAAACAACCACATGAATTAGAAAGTATTATTCTTCAGCTCACAACTCATACTGTAAAATCAAAATGGTAATTAAAAAAAACCCCAAAAATAAAAAGTATCTGTATTCTTGGGAAGCTCAACCACATCCAAACAACACAGTGAGGATTCCTGCATTTCCAAGCTTTTTATTCCTGATGGGTAAGGCCAAACTGGTGGACCTGTTTTTAGAATCAGAAACAAACTTGACCTAATTCCTTTAGCAGTCAATCAGTGCTGCCCTGAAATAAAATAAAAGTGTTGCCCAGACTTAACCGAAGGTCAGTGCTTCTAATGGTTCAGACAGCAGCCCTTTCATCATTCCTGATTATTTATGTGGGGAGGGAAAAACAAAACCCCCACTTTAATGACCCTTCTTTTCTCCTATTTCTATGTCCTTACCCCGAAATTCTGACTCAGCCACTGACTTCAGGGTGAGCAGGATCAAGACTGGAATGAACAAAACCACTCAGTGGACATGGAGGGAAACCTGTGGGAGTCTGAAACTCAATTTCTATAAGATACTCCTGCTTAGTGCATTTGAAACAACCAAATGTTGCTGCTGAAATCTCAGGAAATCTACAGTATTAACTAGAGTCACAATAATAATGACATATTTTCAGCACAATTCATAATTTTCATGGTGAACACAGCAGCAGATAAATGGAACCCATCAAGTCCTGTGCCTGATGCTGGTCTGCAAGGTCAGGTAACACAAATGAGCACAGCTCCCAGAGTTTCTTTCACATTCTGGATAAATTGGAAATATTCAGATGTCCATGGCCTCAGATGTCCAGAATTTATTTCACATTCTGGATAAATTGGAAATATTCAGATATCCACGGCCTCAGATGTCCAGAGTTTCTTTCACAAGCTGGATAAAATGGAAATATTCAGATGTCCACAGCCTCAGATGTCCAGAGTTTCTTTTACATGCTGGATAAATATTCAGATGTCCAGGGTCTCCTGGCTGCTGCAGGTGATGTTATTCCCTGAAGTGATGCTGCCATCTTGTGAGGGAAAGACTTAAATCCACTTTTATTTTCGTTCCTGAGAAGTAGCCACAGTGCCTGGAGGTGTGGGACACACAGGTCAGGAGCAGCCAGGGATGGGAGCTGGACTTTTGCTCCCTTTGCCCAAACCCAGCTCTCTGGACACTGAGTGGAGAGGACAAGCAATCCTGTCCAGGAATTTGGAATTCCTCAGAGCAAGCTCACCATGGATGCAGAAGGTTCCCATTGCTCTGGGACATTCAAAACTGAGGGAACTGGCATTTCAGATGGAAATGAAAGTAAAGGAACCACAGGCAGTTCATGCTAAAAGTTGGTGAACTCCAACTCCAACTTTCTTTTAAATTCCACTGGTACCTTGTGCTGCTAGGTTGGAAAACCCAAGCAATTAAAAAATGCATTTTGCATGGCCAGATACTCCATCCATCCATCAGTCCTTGACATTAGGGATCAAGGGACAGAGTACAGCTAAAGGGAACAAAGTCTTTTCTTGAGTTTTTCAGCAAATAACAGACCAGACATTAATATAATAATAATAATATAATTCTATAACATTAGAATTGTTATTCTAATTCCAAGATAAGAGCTTACATTTTTCTAAATCTCTATATTCTAATTCTCCATGCTCTCATCCTAATGCACACACACACAGATTTCATGACAAGAACTAGGACCACCTACAGCTGGATTGAATTTAATAGCATGGGCTAAAGAAACACTGACTGCTATTAAATCTAGAGTGAAATTTTCCAACAATGTTTTCACAGCTGAAAATGTCACTTCAAGTCTTGCATGTGCTCAGTGTGAATCTGTTTTGGAAAAGAAATAAAGTAGCTTCAATAATGATCAAAATATTCAGACTTCCAATTTGTGAATGGAATATTTAAATCTCCTATTTCCACTTTTATAATATGTAATGCAGAAAATACAATTTTATGATGTTTCATTTCTTGAAAGCAGCTAGAAAACGTGTGGTATTCTAGAGTCTACGCACATTCATTTTCCACATGGGAGTACTGAGAAATATCCTAAAATTAATTTTATTAGCACACCTAAAGGTTTCCTGTCACTAGAAAAAATGCCTGCTCTTCCTGGCTCCAAAAAATTCTGCAAGTTTGGGCACCACAACAAGGACTAAGAGGTCTGAACTCCTGAGCTCCCCTGAGCTGATCTGAGCTTCCTATAAGGATTCCCATGTCAGAAAAACCTTTTCTTGGCAAGCAGTGAACATTCCCAACTCTCTTTGAAGTGCAAAGGGGATGAAAAGACTCAGGTACTTCCAGAGTTATAAAATTCTACTTCCTTTTTTTTCTTTCTTCTTCTTTTTTTTTTTCAAAGCTTTTTTTTCCTTTCTTCTTTTGAAGGGGTCTCAGTCATGGCCACACGTTCATGGGGAAGATCTACACAAGTATCTCCAGCTGAGCTGAGCCAAGCATCCAACACACCTGCAGGGAGATGATCCTTCTCAATACCTGCAACCATCATGAATATTCAGATTTTAACTGCCTGGGTCATATTCTAACTGGACTTCTTTGTGCAAAAGTTCTGCCACCAAAATGAAATATCACTTTCTCGAACTGGAGGAGTTCTTACATAAAAAATGTTTAGAATGAGAATGTTTCTAAGCATTTTTGAGTAATGCAATTCAGCAATAAAAATACCCATATAAGTTAAGCTATAGCTCCCTGCTCAGCCAAACCATGACTAAATAGGAGACATCTGATTCACAGAGTACATCTTGAGGGTACTGTGGTAAAAACTTTCTGTGCATTCATTATCTGATGTATTATACATGATGAAACTGCTTTTAGCTGTTTATACAAGTATGGTAAGGGATGCAGAGTTCTGAGAATTTCCAGGACAGTTTCTGGAAAAAAGGTTATTTCCTGAATGTAAGGATTTGGACCTGTGCAGGGTACAGTTGGGCCTACCTCAAAAAATTAAATCAAAATACTAAGTGCTTCACCTTGCAGGTATAGTTTAATGTATTGCAAACATCAGTTAAAGAATGACTACTTAACTGAACTGAGGTTTTAAAAGAGATATTTTCCTTGATAATCTCCACAATTATCAATGCTACACACAACCAATATCACTACTTAAAAGAACATTATTGTTCAAAATGAGATTTAAGAAAAGCAACAGACATGAAAGAAAACAAAATACAAAGAACAGTTACCAAAATTAGACAATTTTTTTAACCACTAGGCTCCTCAAAAACATTGATTTCTAGAATAAATTACCTGAACTATTCCTCATACTTAAGCCTGGACTGCATATTAAGCTACTTTCTCTTTATTAATTTCTTCTTTGATTACCATTCCTGGCTGCAGTAATTGTTTCTGCACAGCAAATAAACAGAGGACAAGGCACATGGTGAAATAACCACAGAGGAGCCAAAAATTAATGAAACCTTTCACCACAGAATAAAGGAAAAAGGAATCCCAAATGACTTGGAATTTTGGGGAATGCAGGATATCACTTGCAGAACCTCTCCGTAACAGCAGGAAACCTTCCAAAAGTGCAGCCCACCCAGCAGAAGGTCTGGAGAGCAGAGCAGCAGTGTGAGGTCTGCTTGTGGCTTCTGGAATATCTGAATGACAAGTTCTTCAGTGAAAAGTAAAGCACTTTGAGCACTTCACTGAGACCTAGAAAAGAGAGGGCAAAGTTAAGAGAAGAGCAGCCTGCCACTTGGAGGTGTGCCCTAAATATTTATGGAGATTACATCTGAAGGTTTAAAAATGAATATATTGGTGGTGCAGATTGCTAGATGAGGGAGAAGGATCGTGTTCCCTGCACACAAATGCAATACTGAATTTTAAATTAACATAGGGCTTTCTAGAAAATACACAAGCAGCACTAAAGAACTGTATTTAAATAAGTGCACTATTTAAATCAAAACCTAGTAGGAATTCTTCTGATGAAAAATAAACTAATTTGCCATAAAAGATTACCAAGATAAGGAAAATACTTTCATAATACTTACACTATTTTTGGACTAGTGTTATGTTTTTTTATAGGCAGAACACACAGCATTTCTTTGACATACTCTGAACTCCTTCCAATTTGATAGACCCAAATCCAATCAATGCTCAGTTCAACCTCCTGCCTCTCTTTTTCTCCTTTCCCAACACAACTGCACAAAGAGAGATTTGCTAGGTTCCTTGAAAATAAAGACATTTTCAAAACAGTGTAAATATAACCTGCAGTAAGTTATTGTAGGACTTCACAGATGCCCAGGATGAACACATGTCATGGTTCCAAGGACAATTCCTGCAGCATCAGCAAAGAGCAGCACAGAGGTTTTCTGTAATGCTGATAAGATCCTTCCCTGTTTAGCTGACTTGTCTCTCCAGTTACAGAACCCAGCATTAACATTGAAACATGTATGGTTGTTGAGCTAGAACCTAATTAAACTATTCCCAGCTCAGAAACTAGGAAAAAGTGTATTCTTGTAAAGACATCCTAACTGGCTGATGTTGTACCATGGAGCACAGAGGTCCCTGGATGTTACTGTGCTTGGGGAGAACACAGACCTCAGTAAGATAAACAAGCATTCTTTATCTCTGCTAGAGGTGTAATCATTTCAGTATAAGGGCACACTTCTTTACAATCCACTCACTACATTCTACTACACTGAAATAAATCAGCCCTAACAACTGCCAGTGAACCCATGTAAATACATCCCTTGTAGTTTGCTCAGCAGTGGAACACAAAGATGTTTTAGCCTTATTAAATTCCTGGTGGGTTTGGGTATTTTTTTCCCACCATGTTTTCTGGCACTGGATTCATGTCTGGTGTTCTGGAAAACTCAGCATCTGAATCACCTTTGACTGTAAAGAAACAAGATTAATGTAGCAGTATCTGATCACAGTATTAAATATTTATTACTTGGTGAAATCACGATTTTCCCTTGCCTGTGAAAATACTACACCTGCAGGAAGATGTTTAACTGGTCCAAATATTTACATATGCTTAGAAAACAGGTGAAAATGTCAGCAGCAGCTTCTAGTGAGGAAAGCCCTCATTACCATCACTTCCAATTCAGCAAGGCAAACTCACTGAGTCACTGCAGGCACTTCCCTGCTCAGTGAGGAGGTGCTGAGGCTGGAGCATCTCAGTGGTCTCTGTTTGCATTGCTCACTCTCCTGCTGAGCAATTTCCCTTCCCCACCTCACTGGCAGGCGCAGTGAGAAACCTGACTTGCTTTTTGTTTGAATTATGAATATTGTGTTGATAATTCTGTTATTTTTTTGTTGGATGTATTGAAGTAGATAAGGTATAAATATTATGATTGTTATGATGATAATTAGTATATATATGTTTATTTTTTTAAGTTTTTTATAATGGTGAGAGGTGTACATATAAAACACCTTATTAGTTGTTTTACTTGTTAGCAAGAAGTGCTGAAAAACTCTCTGTACTTTAAATAAAAATTAATAAACAACCAAGTCCAAACACAAAAATCTGTCCCTCGTACTTCAATCCTAACTCTAAGTGAAAGCAAAAAAAACCCCAAAACTAACGACTAATAAGCTAAAAGCGAGAAAATATTGGTGGATTTAGTTAGTTACATGGTCTTTTAAAAGTTAATTATTTAATTAAAAACTACCATCTATATTATTTACCGTTTTGACCTAATGACTAAACACTTGTGACCTGCACCGTGACATTTTTTATCCAATTAAAAAAGTACTGCCTAAAACTAAGAACACCTAGCCATGTCCTTTCCTGGGAAGTTCTTTATCATCAGGCTAACCTTCAAATTTACATAATTTAAGCAAGTTTATTTCCTTCTTCCAGGTTTAACTGAGAGAGCTCAGGAAAATAGAAGTGTTTTGAAATTTTTCTGAAAAATATCTAGTCCATACAGTAATCTGCAAAATTGGAAGTGCCACAAATTGCATCATGCATGGTACAGACTCATGTTCACATGCATCTATGCCATGCTGCTCCCACACTTCCCACACTTTTAATTTCCATATTCTTTTCACGTGCTTTCTGACTAGATCTTCACGGAGCACAAGGAAACATAGCTAATATGCTGTTAGAGCATACTATTAAAATAAAAATGGTCTCCCTGCAGACCCTAAGAGATGTGAATCTGTTCATATCAACCCTCTTAGCACAGTGATAGAGGAAGATCTAATTGTGCTCCAGAAAACTTTAAGTTGCTGGTTTTTAAATGAAATTAAGGCATGTTATAAATTCAAAGAAGAAAGAACATCAATTTGCAGTTAACTTTTCACAAAAGGATTCTAATGCCTAACTTCTTCTAATGTACAGATACATCCAGTGTACAGCAGAAGAGACTGCTTGGGTCACTGTCAGTTTTGAAAACCAGAAATTTCCTTCTCTGGGTTCAAAATAGCAGCACTCATTACTACTCTAATCATCTCAGGATTTGTCTACTGGATACAAAGCTCCAAGCTCAACTATTTCAGCTGTGACAGTGTGGACTTACATGTTTGCTAACTAGAAATAAATAATGCAAATAAGTAAAGGCAATTCCCCTTTAGAAATGTAAGAAAATGCAAAACTGCCAATGAAATGTAAGTGGATAGTGCCAAATCACAAACCTCAGCTATTTCCAAGATTCAAAGCTGCATCAACACTCAGGTACACTGAACACATCTCATGTACCTAAATCATAAATTACAGACTGCTGCCATGTACTGAAGCAAATAGTCAAGGAACAGGACCAAACATAACCACGGATTCAAAATCAAGCTGCTCAGTTTTTAAAAACTGCACACCCACTTTAATTTTTAGTGCTTTCAGTTTTCCCCCTGCCTCAATTAAAAAGAAAAAAAGCAGCTAAATACTTCATCCTGAGATAGTGCCATGGTTTAAGCAGCCAAAGGACCAGAATCAGACTAGAAGTGAGGCTTTGAGAATTGTTTCTTACACCACAAATTTATTTCCAAACATTAAATCACAAAAGCATCTTCAAAACACCATTGCATGAGCATTATTTTTATTCACTTCAACACAGGAATTCTTAGTTTCATTACCTGTTCAGGAAGAGCTGCCCTTTCAGTTTTCAAGAGGCACTAGAAAAGTTCTGTTGCAGCCAAGCACTGTACAAAAGACTTCCCTGAAGACCCTTTTAAATCTACTTTGGCTGTACAGAAATGTGATCAAAGGGGATAAAAGTCCTTGCATATGGCAAGAACCACCATCCCAAGGCTGCCAAAACATGGATGTTATTGTGAGGCACCCAGTGCAAGCTTCATTAACCTCTTCATGCCTGAAATGTGTACTACATGAGTGCCACTCTGGGTAAATTCACAGCCATGAAAATAAATAGCACTGGGATACAAAAAGCAGATTAACAAAAGACAAACTACTGTTTCAGCCTGGCTCTGAAGGAAGAGGCTGAGGGAGTAGCCGTGAAATAAGGAAGAACAGACTGAAGAATGGTCAGAGAATTAGCAGAAAATTTGCAGTTAGAAAACATGTTATCATCATGCTTTCATTTTTCTTAGAATTCAGAGGTGGGAAGAGATAAAAACCCTAAAAGACAAATGCAACTGCTCTGAATATGTTTGTTTGTAACTTCTTAGGCAATAGGGACAATAACCCTCTAAGGTCTGAGGCTTGCATTTTCCCTATTTGAGAAACCCTCCCAGACTGAAAAAGGAGAAATCTGCCATAGATTTGGGGTGCAGAGCAGGATGGGAACTTTATTGTGCATGCAAGTCTTCCTGTAGGTACAAACAGACCCAGAACATCACAAACTTTATGGATGGATCTTATCCTAGTAAAGAGCATTCCCATCAGCAAGTCTGGAAGTTGGTTTCCTGTGAGTATTTGCATTGCTCCTGGTACCAAAAGCACAGCTCTGCCTGTAAGAATTTAAAATTGGTCTGGGCTGCTTAACATCCTCTTTTGTTGCCATGAGGAATACAAAGGCAGCACCTATGCAAGGCACACATTTCCAGCACAGAGGAATTCCATATGGAAAGCACTGTGGTAAATACTCCATGATGACACCCCTGAGGCTGGCATGGAAACCCTGCTGATTCATGCAGCCCTGCATTCCATGGGTGCACACCTTGTTAGCAACCAGCCAACCCCAAAACCCAAGGAGCCTCTTCCTTTAACAGCTGCCTACAAAAGAATGCTCTGCTGGAGACTTCAGTCTCAGGAAAGGGGTTGGAGTCAGTCCAGATCATCTGGAACTTGTCCCTACCCATGTGGACACCTCTGGAAGATGTGCTCACATCCAACAGGCCAAATTAAAGCCTGGTTTAAATCACAGATGAGAGGTAAATGGGTATGCACCTAACTCAAAACAGCCAGCACGACTCATTGCAAGGAAGTAACAATATTGAAAGAAATCTACTTCCCACACTAACAGCAAATATGAGATTCAAGTTGTGCAGCCAAGCCTTCCAATCCAAATGTTGAAAAAACAACTGCTCTGCAGACCCGTCTATTCACAAAGGCAATGACAACAAGGACAGTAGATACAAATCTTTTTATTATTTATCCCAGGTTAATTCAGTTCAATCAACAGATAAATCACAAACATTTGGAAGAAAAAGTCCTTTAAAAAGAATCAAAATGAGATACATGTGACCAAAATTATTGCTTTTAGGAACTGCATTCTCTCAGCACTCTCACCACGTGCTCTGCCCTACTCTTTCAGCCAGAAGAGAGACTCCCAGCACCACAGGATTACTTTATCAGTGTACACCCCACACTCTGACAACTACAGTCAGGCTGAGTACAAACCACAGCAGCCAGGGGCCAGCAGCATTTCCTTATATATGACCCAAGCCACACAGGAGCCAGCTTGCTGGGAAGTTTCCAAGGGCATTTCACCCACGTCAGGATGCTCTGTACACAAGTCCCTGCCCTGCCTGACTCACACTGTGTCCACACTGGCATTCCCTGCATTTGTCCTGTGACAACATTCCCCTGCCAGGGCTCCAGGGCTGGCAGCTGCTCTGGACTGGCAGCTGACATTTCAAATGCTATGTAAGACCTCTGGCAGCTCCCTTTGCTGCTGCCAAAGGTAAAGCTGCAGTCATTAATGCAAGGAAGAGCTCAGCAATCCCCCAGCAGGCTGCAATGCCCAGAACACAGCACATTGCAAAACAAGGACAAGGTTGAGCCTGGAGAACCAGGGAGTCAGCAGCTGGGTTCAGAACAAGCCTCCCCCAGCTCTGCACAGACTACCTAAAAGGTGCTTTAGGAAGTTCTCAGCAGAGACCCTGGCACAGGAATGACAGCAGATGAAAAGCACCTTTTCTCCCCTCAGCAGTCCTAAACCAGCTATAAAATAACTAAGTCCAGCCCAATACTCCTCAAAATACAAAGTTCCTCCCATCACCAGAGGAAGGAAATTATCCAAGATCACAGAGCAAAGTAGAGAGGGGTGCCAAGCAGCGAGAGCAAGCACCAGTCAAGCAGAAATGGGGCGATGGTGACAATCCCTCCAGGAGAGGCTGGCAGGTGTGCCCTGCTGGGCACTGCCAAGCCCAAAGGCACACCACACCAACATCCTGCTGCACCTCCTGCCCTGGGACTCCAGGCCATGGCACCTGAGACATCCAAAGTGCCTTTTCTGCCCCCCTCAGTGGAGCACAGGGTGGAGCCCAGGCAGCTGTGAGCTACCTCTTTCCACTGATTACCATGACACCTCCCAAAGAAAAGGTGAAGAAAACATATTTCATCCAGGGGAACGTAAATGTGGGAGGATGGAATGTTCTCTATGTGCTAGGGCATGCTGAGGATGGGAAACCACTTCCTGCTCACCCAAAGAGCTGCAAGCAGCATAATGAGCACTCAGGTGGAACACTAAACGTCACCAGCTGTCATCTGGAGGGTCACTGGGAACCCCTGGTGCAAACTGAACTGTTAAACTGCCCAGGAGCCAAGGGCAGTTGTAAACACCTGACTGTCCCTACTGAGAGCTCCTGAGGGTGTCCTGAACCCAGGCTGCTCTGTGACTCCTGCACAGGACAGCCTGCTGCTCACTGCTGCCTTTGTGCTCCCAGGCTGACACATGCAGGAGCGTTAATTCCGTGTTTTTGATACACTGGCTGTGTCACTGCCAGCTGTTTTGAACCTCTGAAGTAACTGAGCTGTGCTGGTGACTGCATTGCTGCCATGGTATGCATTCAAGGCAGCTCTCCTTCCCTCCTGCTTTCCCACAGGCAAGCCTTTGCAGTGCTGCTGTGCAGGGATTGCTCACCCCTGCCACCTCCCAGCCTTGGAGAGCATGGAGCCCACATTCCAGAGAGGATGCATGCACTCCACCAGGCTGCACTCTCCAAAAGATAGATTTCCAAGCAGCTGCACATTTAGGTCCAGCAGAGCCAGCCTGGCCCCGTGGCCAGGCCAGCAAACTCTATGTGGGATGCACTTGGAACTCACCCCCCAGCTGACAGCAGCCCACATCCCTTCCCAAACTCATCACATGAAGTGGAACTTGGCCAGCCACCACACACATTTTGCTCCCAGTGGCACCAGGAAGGTTTTGACAAGTGCATCAAGAGGTCAAACACCCTGGAACTGTGTTTTGTTTAGGCTACTAATGCCAGAAACTGCTCTGCAGTCGCAGCATACAATGCTGAAAATTTTAAGCCAAGCTGGTAAAAACTCAGTGTTAATAAATGAATACACGATCCTGCAAAACTCTCTGCAGTGCTTCTCTTTACAGCTGTAATTTGAGCTCCAAACTCCTGTGGGAATTCATACATAAGATTAGTGCTATCATGGAAAAAGAAAACTAACTTCCTAAGCTAGTGTCTGAACACTCAGTATCTTGAAAGTAGAGTAATAAGATAATGTTTAACAAAAACGTCAATGAACCTTGGCTGCTGATTTATAATTAATTTAAAAAATCCCCTACTGGTTTTGATCAAAAAAATCTTGGCATGAAATACCATGTCAGAGGAGAGAAAAGCACTTGCTTGTTCATAAAGATTATGGCAGAACACACTGCTTAAGAACCAGAGAACACAATGTTTAGCACTGAACATAAACCATTTTTCCTTAATCTCATGATGTTTAACTTCAGAGGGTTGCTTACGTACCCATTACAATCACAAGACCTGCAACATTGGTCCCTCTAAAACAAAATAACACTTTCCCCATAGTATATTTCTCATTTAATGTTTTAATTTTCCAGACCATTGTCAACTCTTTGAAATTAATTCTTTACTTTCTAAAATTCTGCTCCAAAATACACATCTTCAGACACTGAAGGCTACATGGGAGTTTTAAAATACATATCATAGAAAATAATTTTAAAATTTTTTATCTTTAAAGTAGTATCTTAATTCCAGTGCTTAACACATTCAAGAAACAGTCTAAAATACTAAAATATAAAAGCCTCTTAACAGATACAGAAGAATTAAAAAAAAAAATCAGTGTTCTTTTTCAAATACCTTAATTTCCTCTTTAGACTTTTACTGATCTGTGTCAAACTTAAGGAGCTAGATCAAAGAGATTATTATCTAGTAAAAAGGGCATTTAAAGGTGCAGAATTCTATCATTTTCTCTTTTTTACTTCTACTAATTCTATTTGTTCTTCCTATTAGTTCTCCCCTCTATCCATATAGGGGCTGAATTTACTGATTCAATTTTTTTTTAACTTTCCTTATTGAAAGGACTGGATGATGCAGGCAGATTTTGAGATAAATACTCCAAAATTTGCTGTGCAGCTGGGGAAAAGTTCCCTGAGGGGGCTCAAACAGCAGAGCAGCCAGCAGCACAATGACCTGCTGGACTGTGACATCCTGAACTTTCACACACCTCCATCCCCTGCTATCAGTGGGTGTGGAATTGCCAAAGATTGGAAAGGGAAGAGCCTTGAGCTGTGTTTTCTGAGCCAACCCTGCACTGCTGGCAAACACAAGGACTGCAAACTCCAGCTTTAGCGGGGTTTGAGGCTTTAGAGATCTTGGGCTTTTTTAGTTGGTTGGTGGGAGGGTTGTTTTTTCTGTGGTTTTGTTTGGTTGGGTGTGTTTAACAGCACAATACAGAAAAAAAACAAGCACTGCAATGCTGGCTCTGAACCAGGACATGGATCTCCCACCAACAGTCTATTTGAAAAATGAAAACCAGGTGTTTCAGAGAAGACATTCCAAATCCATGGTATTAATCTACATCATCCTCTTTCCTTAGGCTTTCCATTTCAAACAGGTAGGATAGCACGACTTCAGCAAAGACATCTGTTGACAGCATCTAACTCCACTTATGGGAGAGCTAGATGGCAGCACTCCATTTAATTCTTAGAAATTGCTCCAAAACTTTATTAATTATCTGTCAAATCCTGGGACAAGATTCAGTGACTCCTTACAGAGAAGGAGGAATGATTAGAGCACAACCTTTAAAGAGGTATCCCGTTCCTACAGACTAATTCACAAGTTCAGCATCCTTTAAAGTAGAGGTTTGCTATTTCCTTTAGCACGCTGACAGTGCATAACTGTATTTCCATTAACCCAGGGCTTACATTAGTGTGACAAGCACTGTACTGACTGAAAACTGACACACTGCAGCCCTTGTGACTCCCATTAATGTATCTCTGAGCCAGTTTGACAATCAACAGCCCAACAAATTTACCTGTACCTGCAAATCCAGCATCAACTGTAGTCTGAGACATCAGTTTTTCTCCTTCACACTAAAAACAAGTTAAACCTATGCTGTATTAAATCAGCCTTTATGTAAGGCCGGGATTCCCTTCATGAAACTCAAATACTGCCTATTCCTCTTTAAGATGTCTCACATAAAGAGATTAAATACTGTAGCATCCACAATTTACAAAGCTCCTGGAGATTTAATTATTAACTAGAGATTATTACTCCATTAAAGATGTTTTATGCACACATGCTGCATGGGATGTTTGCACAGTTTTAAAGGTTGGCAGGAGGATCTAACAAAGTATTTCTTTAAAAAACAAACTCCTGATTCTTATCTAGTAGGCACATATTTGTAGTAGCTACCTCTTTATTCTAATAGAAAAATATATTTCAAATAAGTCATTGAGTTCTGCAGCTTTCCCCCTTGTTATGCACAAATGGCAGCAAAAAATAAGCTGTAAGAACATAACATACAACAGAACTTCCCAGAGTAACACCTCTGAAAGTATCCTTCAAGTATCTACACATGTTGACATAATTTCACTTCTCCTGCAGTCATACCTTGTCACACCTAGATGCTTACAAAGTCCCCCTCAAAAAAAAAAACCCCAACTAAATCCCAAACCTTTTAATGCACAACACAGCTGATAAGCATGAGTAAAACTTTTCAGAAAGACATGAGTTCATTCATTTCAAACTGCCTTTTCTACTAGAAATCCCAGTATTTCAGATATTTTTCTTTCCCTTGTAGGGGGGCAGCTCTACAAAAACCTGTGCTTAACATAAAGTAACATTAACAGCAAGGGACTCAGGTTGCTGTCTCAGTACTTGATTTTATCATATTGGAGCTCAAAGGTCTAAGATGAGGGGCTTTCAGGTGAAAAATATTTCAAACTCACAGGGCAAGAGCTCCTGTGCCAAAGAACCCTCTGACCTTTACAAGATAAATAACTTGAACCCATTAACTTATATAATGCAACACAGGTTAGAAATGCACTTAAAAACTGCTTTAAGTTTTTCAGTGAGAGGGTTTCTGTGCTTGATTCACGGAGCAAAATTAAAAAAAACCAAACCAAAACAAAACCAAACAAACCACAACAAAGCCAGAAACACAGCGTACTTGAAAGATTAAAATAAAACCACTGATGTTATTTACAGAAATAACCATTTGAAAGCCTCTTTTAAAAAAACATTAATATACTGTACAAATAAAAACACTAATAATATATCCTGATTCCAAAAGCTGCCACTTATCTCTGAAAAAGCAGAGAGGAACCTGAGAAGTTACATACTCTGAACATGAAAAGGAAGAAGAGATCATTCCATTTCATCGACTCTTCAGTAGCATCCAGTACAATGGGTTTCAAAAACTACCCCAAAACTTCATGGACACAAAACCAAAAACTATCCTCAGTACTGCATTTTTCCACAAGGGGACACTAAAATAGTAAGAAAAGCAGTTGTGCAGAAATGTACAGCTACCATACAGCATCGTTCACCAACCAAGTAGAAAGCTTTTCATTCATAAACTATTTTGCAGCGAAGGAAGCATTAACTACTTTTCCTCTAGTGTGCGTTTTGGCCATTCCAGTGATTCGGCTTTTAGTGTGTTTCAGGTGGCACAAAAACCAGATATAGTTCAGTTCGTCGTGGACAAAAATCAACAATTAAGCAACGCCACAGAAACAGCCTCGCACCGCGTTTGGAAACGAGCTATTAATCTCGGATTTACAGCGGGCACATGCCGAACGTCATCGCATGACTTCAAGGAACAGCTCCAGGGCACCAGGAAGGGCTCGCATGCCAGGCAAAGGAGCAAAGTGAATCCCAGGAAACAGCCCCCGTGTCCCTGCAGCCCTGCAAAGGAGCGAATGTCACCACACAGCCAGTGAATGTCACACAGCCCCCGTGTCCCTGCAGCCCTGCAAAGGAGCGAATGTCACTACACAGCCCCCGTGTCCCTGCGGCAGGGGTGGCGAGGGGACGGAGGCGAGTGTGGAGGGGCCGGGCGTTCCGAGCGCCCCTCCGGCCGGGGATTACGAGCTCCGAGCGCCCTCATGGCCGGGCACTACGGGCTCCGAGCCCCCTCATGGCCGGGCCGGTTCCGAGCCGCACCTGCGCCACTCACCCCGGCCCGCTGCCGCCTGCTGCTCCGTTTGCACGGACTCAATGAGCTCAGAAAACACCTCTGAGATCACCCAGCCCACCCCATGGCCAAACACCACCGCGGCACGCCCGGTCTTTCCCTGAACACGGTGCCCGTTGCATTTATTGAGTCCCGCTGCCTCATGCTGTTCCCCAGGCCAGGATAACGTGGCGGGGAGCGGCTGCGGACACCCCGTGCGCGGCGCGGCTCCGGCCGCCCGCCCGC
>JAOTQZ010001648.1:0-44754 GCA_026546895.1 Pogonocichla stellata | reverse complement strand
GCTCTGTGGCAGTGGGGACAGTGCCACTGCAATGGGGACAGTGCCACTGACACGGTAATGGCTCCTTGGAGCTGCTCTGGGGCAATGGGGACAGTGCCCCTGACATGGTAATGACTCCTTGGAGCTGCTCTGTGGCAGTGGGGACAGTGCCACTGCAATGGGGACAGTGCCACTGACACGGTAATGGCTCCTTGGAGCTGCTCAGGGGCAACGGGGACAGTGCCACTGACACGGTAGTGGCTACTTGGAGCTGCTCTGGGGCAATGGGGACAGTGCCACTGACATGGTAATGACTCCTTGGAGCTGCCAAAGTGGCAGTGGGGACAGTGCCACTGCAATGGGGACAGTGCCACTGACACGGTATGCAGCACTGCCCGTTGTTCTTCTGGGCACCAAACACTGCCCAGCGTGGAAAATCTCCTTCTGTGTCCCATGTGCTCACCTAATTCCTCTTACTGTGCTGGGTGCACCACAGCAGGCTGATGTCCCTGGCTTGATTTGGCTGAGTTTTAGTCTCAAAGTATGCTCTCTAATGATACATCTGTTTAATCATTAAACAAAAACTAATATCATTCAGATGCAATGTTAGTTTTTCTTATCAATATATATCTTTAATAATAATGCCCATGATAGTCTCAGTTTCCTGTGGTCTTGTTTGAGAAACGTTTTCTTCTCAGCAGCAGTATGTTATGTAGTGAGTCCTGATGTTTCTTAGACCTATTTGAATATATTTTAAAAAATTATTATCACTCCTATGCTTTATTGTTAATCAGTGTTTATTTTAGTTAATATTATTTCTGTTGATGCACCTAGGAAGCTTTCTAAGGTTTGTTAAATAGACGTTAGTTTATTTCAGGTCGTGTTTATGCCTGCTGAAAATTTTTTCTTTTTTTTTTAAAGAAAAAAGGTGTCTGTAATGGCTCTAGAGGACACTGGATAATGTGAGGTTCACAAGAAACTTACAGACCAGTGTCTGACTCCTGAATAGTTTAACCAACTGTTAAGATTAACTAACTGCATTAGACTGTGAAGTTTCTTAAACTGTTCCCAAGTTATTTCAGTACTGATGATGTGTGTTTTGTTCACTGAATAATTATTTATTTTCATAAATATTGTGGTCTTACTGTGTCAGCAACCACATCAAGCAGTGTACTTGGATGGAATCTGTTAGTTGCACATGGATCTGTTTCTAGAAAGTGTTGTTTCTGTTGTTTTAATCTTTTTTAGCAGACTCCAATAGATCAGAACAGTGACAAAACCATTCTTGATGCTGGTTTTGAGCCAGGGAAGAAGAACTTCCTGCATTTGACAGACAAGGATGGTGAGCAGCCTCATGTAATGCAAGTGAGTAAAATCTTCACTCAGCTACATAAGGCAGTGTTGGGGGAGAGGTGTGTGTTCCTTGTAGTGCTTGTGTAAGATCAGAACATGAAATAAAACTAGGCTGAGTATTTCTTCCTAAGCTGCTTTGGGAACCCGACTATATTGACATCTATATTCACATTTCTCCTGAGTGGAACCAATTCCATTTGTAATGATTTGCTGTCATTCTGTTCATGCTTGTCAAATATTTATGTGATGTTTGCTGCAAGGGATTTTCTAAGGTTATATAATTAATCTTTGACACATTCAGAGATAAGTCTTAACAATACATATTTAATCATATATCCAATCCCTTTCCTCTGGGTGTTTGAAAGCAATATTAGGCCGTTCTGGCAGAATTCTCAGAAATGGCAGCCCTGCATCGACAGCAGTTGGCTGCTTCCACATTTACCTTTATGGGAAAATAAATAAATATAAAAGAGGAGTTGGCAGTGTTGCTGGAAGCCACTGTTTGCCATAACAAATTCTTTGAAATTTCCTGTTTCTCAAATACATGATACATGCAGCTGCAATATATTCAAATAAAGGATTGGATAGCCTAGTGATATATTTTTATTACTTAGCTCTTGTATCAGCATAATGTTGACTTACTTAGCCTTTGTTGTGGAGTTTAATTACCTGAAAAAGGGAAAAAAATCCCACATGTAAATATTTGTGCTCAAGACCAGAATTTAAGAATAATTCTGAAAAGTGTAATAGAGTGAGATTTATGTGGCTGGAAAAAATCTTATTCTGTATTTCAGTGCAGAAAATTTGAGGCACAGGCAGCACTAAATTGCCAACTTGCTTGTTGTGTGGATTGTAATACTGGATTTGGATGTGCAGTGTGATGTACCTAGCAAAATTGGGTTCTTAGCCATGAGAGAAGGGTAAATGTCACAGGTACCTGAATCCAAAGGTGTTGTCTAACTCTGCACGTGGTGGGTGTGTTTGTGTTTCCAGGAGGAGGCAGGTACAGCAGAGGATGGAGCACAGGAGAGGTTTATAGGCCCCCTTCCCAGAGAAGGCTCCATGGGATGTACCAATGACTATGTCAGTCAAAGCTACTCTTACTCTTCAGTTCTGAGCAAATCAGAGACAGGTATTGTGTTCTCTCTTGTAAAGGCAATGCTAGTTTGTAGTTACTTTAGCACATTTTCAAGTAGCAGCACCTCAGGATTTATTTTAAATAAATTGCAATTTATTTTAAAAATCCCACATCACTGCTACATTTTTTATTCATGTTTTTTATGATATTCTCCCATCACTTTGGAAATGGAAGAGCTGTATTCCATCCTTTCCTTGCTTGGGACAGGGTAACTCAGACTCTGTCAGGGATCAGCAGAGTGCCCAGCTCAGGCTGTGTTCACGGGGACTGGGCACCCTGTTCTGGAGGGGCTGCTGCCACATCTCTGCCTGGCCTGGGAATTCCTGCACTTCTCCTGCATCCCCCAGCCAGTGCCCAGGGTGCTGGAGGCTGCTCAGCAGGGCAGGAGGGGACAGATCACAGTGCCAGCAGAGAAACTCCAGAGGAGAGATACTGAGCAGCACAGAGCTGGCACTCGTCCTTAAGGCGCAGCTTAAGCACCTGCTTAAGGCTTTTTGACAAACCAGAAAGGCTGTCTGCCTTATTTTTCCTTTAATATAACTGAAAAGATGATCTACATAATGTAGATTATTAAATAAAGTACAAATGTTCTGACTCAGTCTCTTCACAGAAAATGCCCGTGTGTGGAGTAGCTGCCTTTTCATTACCAGTCTGGTACTGAGATTTATTTTTTTTTTAATAATTTTCAGAGTATAAATAAGCATTTTTATTTTCTTTATTATACTATGCTTCAGTACATGCTCCTTACTTTTCAGTTGTTGCTAATATTGCATATTTTGGAGAAAATCTTAAAATTACATCTTAGGTTAATATAAATAAATAATTTCATTTTCAGCTAGTAAAAATTACAGCATTCTAGTAGTTCAATTAGTTTTTTAAATTAGTTATTTAAGGGGGAAGGGTTTAGAATAGTAGTGTTGTGTGGACACTTGAGATTTAGTTTTTTTATTTCAGATTCGAAAACAGTAATAAAACCAGTGCAGATACAAATTATATTAACATTATTACTGGGATACTTTTAGCAGACATCAAGCAATAATTAAGCAGATACACAATTGTTTCTTAGAAAATTCTAGTTTATTCTATAAAATATTTAAATCTGCTGTTAAAATTTTGGAGTTACCTACGTCCCCATTGGTGTAGTATTCAACATTAAATATTACTTTTTATTGTGATCAAAAAAACAGCTTCATGTCCTTTAGGAGAATTATTTTTGTTGTATAAACTGTTATTCTCTATTGGTCTCAGAGATGATAATATTCCCTCCATTTATAGTGTAAATAACACTAAATAACAGACGAATGGAGTTCTTAAACACTCTCACAGAACTGTTTTTTTTGTTAAGTGTTCTAAGTCTTGAAGTGATTTGCCATCTTTTTGCATTATTTCCATCTCATTATTCTCATATTTTTAGGTTATGTGGGGCTGGTAAATCAAGCAATGACTTGCTACTTGAACAGCCTTCTGCAAACACTTTTCATGACTCCTGAATTTAGAAATGCATTGTATAAGTGAGTATATAGAATCACAAACTTCTTGAATTTCTGCTGGTTCACGTTGGTAGGAGACCCTTTGGAATTTCACTTGTCAAAATTTCCATGTTTGGATACCAGAAATTGTAATGGAAGTCGAGCTGGATAGACTTATGAATTATATCTGCTTAAAAGCTTCAGCTTTGCAGTAAAATATAAGTTACTGGTTGTGGCATGGATGAGCTTTTTTTTTGCAAGAATCTTGAAAACATCAAACTTAAATTTGATGCTAAGTGCAGTTCATGCCTGTACAGTGAATGGCTTCAGAATTTTCATTTGTTTTCATGTTTATACATTTGAAGAGTATAATTGCCATTTACTGCAGCAATGGAAAACAACTGCATTTGACTTCTGCCAAGAAACAGAGGTGCAGTTAACCTGTGACATGGCAGACATGAAATGTAGTAAATGTTGATTTCTAATGCCTTTTTGAGTAACGTTTGCAAAGCAGTTTTATTTGTCAAATGTCTTGTGTTGGAAATAGGTGGGAATTTGAGGAATCTGAAGAGGATCCTGAGAGGAGTATCCCCTACCAGCTTCAAAGACTGTTTGTTTTACTGCAGACCAGCAAAAAAAGGGCAATTGAAACAACAGATGTCACCCGGAGTTTTGGATGGGACAGCAGTGAAGGTAATGTGCAGCTGTGAAACTGCTCTGCTTTGCTTCAGCTGCTGCCTGCAGGGGCTCAAGGGCTGGTCTGGGGAAAACACCAGAATAATTCTGAGTAATTAGTAGAATCCACTCTTTCAATTGAATCAAAATAGCCTGTGTGGATACTTCGTTGTGGGGTGTGTCCGATGGTAAGGAAATGGCGTCTGTGAGTTTTAGGCTGTTAAAGGAAAAAGCATTAAATTTTTGTAATTACACTGTCATTACACATGTTAATTGTTTTGAAGAAGTAACTCTTTCTAAGAAGGAAACTTGCTTCTATCTTGAATCACAGATGTCAAATGCCCATGTTACATTTATAGAATTACCCATATTATTATCTTCCTTCAAATCAAGCGCTGTGTGTGTCTTTTTTACACTTGTGTGTAATTTTACCCCATAACCTGTTGATTTTTCTATCATCACATGTTGATAAGGAATTGGAAGTTGGGTTTTGGAGAATCAGCCTGAAGTAGGGCAGAAATCAGAAGCAGTTTGTTTTATGCCAGTGTATGTTAGCAGTTCTGTGTTTTTCACATATTTTCGCTTGTGTACACAGTTCTTGTTTATGCATAAACATTGTGAGCAAGCTGGCTGCTTATTTTTCTGACTTACGTTGAGGGGCAGTTGCCTGTGGAATTGAACGCTGGTCCAGTAGTGAATTATGCAGGTACACACTTAAACTAATGAGTAGTTTTTCAGGAAGCATTCTCAGGCTGCAGTCAGTATTGGAACTAATAACATCTCCTGTTTTAACTAATAATAGTTTCAATTTCTAACAGCGTGGCAGCAGCATGATGTGCAGGAGCTTTGTAGAGTCATGTTTGATGCTTTGGAGCAGAAATGGAAGCAAACAGAGCAGGTAAGCTTGGAAAAACTGTCTTCATTCAGTGGTGTAATATTGTGGGTGTTTGTTGGGTTTTCTAATGATTGTAAAAATCATTTAGTAAATTTTAAATATCAGCTTATTGAAAATCTGTGGTAGTTTCCAGTTTTCTTGTTTGATGCAATAGTTAAGCTACTGTGATGTATGACTTTCAGGAGTGTGTTGCATCTGTTTTCCTCCCCCAGTTAAAAGTGGAATATTCTGCACTCCGGACACCCAGTCTTTATTTGAAGCACAGAAAGTGATTGTGTAACTCTCACAGTAACTTCCTCACTGTCAGTATTTATTAAGCTTTGTTGTGGCCTCTTGAAGCTCAAGTTCCCCCTCCTTAATGTAGGAGAAAGTTAGGAATGTATTTATGCACAGGAAACATTCTGATAAATGGCCACCTTCTTGCAGGCCATTTTAGGTAAATAGGAGTAATTGGGAAATTGTCCCTGGAAACAGGAGAGGGTCAGTCTGTTAACAATGTCTGTGAGATCAGGTTCATTTTAGAACTTCAGTTTGGTGCTTTTGTAGTCACTTGAGGCACAACTGGAAAGGACACTGAGGTTTATGTAACTTGATTTGAGAAGCTCGTTTGATACATGAAATCAGGGGATGGATGTTCTGCTGGGGAATGGTATTTTAAATGTGTAGCCATGCAATTAAGGCTTAATTGACAGAAAGTATTTCAACGTAAAACTAAAGAAATACGGTGTTGGTCATTTTTTAAAAATGCCTGTTGCTGAATGTGTTTGTTTTAGGCTGATCTCATAAACCAGCTGTACCAGGGCAAACTGAAGGACTATGTGAGGTGCCTGGAGTGTGGCTATGAAGGCTGGAGAATCGACACGTACCTGGATATCCCTCTGGTCATCCGGCCCTATGGCTCCAGCCAGGCCTTTGCTAGCGTGGTGTGTACTATTATGGTCCTAATAGTGCATCCATACACACATAGAGTACATAATGCCCCAGTGCTAGAATTGGTTCCCTGGTAAGTATCATCCTAGATACTCCATCTTGGGGTGTTCGTCTTTGTGCAGTGAACCAGCTAGCAAGTTCTAGAAGATTTTTCTTTTTTTTTGGCTTTTTGGTTTATTTTTTGGTTTGGTGTTTTCTTCTTTTGCCCTTCAATGAGTCCTACTGGTGCATGTATAAGGGGAGGGGAAATGCAACTTAATTGCCTTAGAGCTGCAGTAATCAATTATTTTCTTCCTGATAAAATCTTCAGCATTTACTTAAGAGATTTTTATGAGATCACAAAGTTTTATTTGGGTTGTTCGTTTTATTGGCACATCTGCTAAATTTTCATAGCATAATTGAAAATCTTAGTGAAGGAAGAGAGCATTGACATAAAAATTTTACTTTAATTGTCGTATTGTTGCTGTGCTTTTTAAAGATCACATCTTAAATACCATATCTTTTAAATAAGCAATTTGATGATGATTCAAAAATCCTGTTCTACATCAGTGTTCGTGGTCTCTTTTGCTCCAGCTTTATTGATGCTGGCAAGCAGAACTATTGCTTAATAAATCTGTGGAAGTTGTTTTGTTTGAGTTTTTCCACCCCCCTGAAAAGAAAAAATTACAAACTGCGAAATTCCACAGTATACTGTGGATGGAGTTGTGAGAAAGAGTAAGAATAAATCAAACAAGTCTTTCAGTAAAGGTTGTTTTAAACGAACACTTGTGTAATTGGCTTGTTTATTATAGACTAGGTATTTTTCCTTCTGTATTTAATGTGCTGGCAATATTTTTAAAGCACTAATAGTCCATAGTTCTTAACAGTAATTCTGTTAAGAATTGTTGGAATAAATTTAAACTGCAGTATATCTTCAGAGTGCTTCATACTTTGAGACTTTCAATACCAGTCTGAGAAGTAATAAAGGTGAGGGACATTGATCTTGGAAAAAGGATTCAAGTTAGTAACGTCCTTTGAATTCTTTTTAAGATTGCATTAAAATTTTCTGAAACTATCCAGCTAATTGAAGCTGTCTTAATACAAATTGATGTTTTATACAGATGGCTTCTCTTTTCACCTTTTAACCCTAATTTCTAGCAGTATTCTCTGAACCAAATTTATTTGTTGTAATTTTTACTCAATAATTAGATTTTTCTGATTATTAAAAGTAATGAAAACTATTCAGTTCATGTAGTTTAATTCTGCATTTAAGAATGCATTGTTCGTGTGTTTCAGATGGAAATTATTTTTCCTTAGTGGACAAGTCTGTAATGCAATGCTAAAAAAAGACTTTGTCTATTTGTAAAAACAGAAAACTTGAATTAGTAAGAAGTTAAATATCAGATTACTTTTAATAGTATTTG
Source organism: Pogonocichla stellata (assembly GCA_026546895.1). Classification (NCBI taxonomy): domain Eukaryota; kingdom Metazoa; phylum Chordata; class Aves; order Passeriformes; family Muscicapidae; genus Pogonocichla; species Pogonocichla stellata. Next base: position 36,912 of record JAOTQZ010001648.1, on the reverse strand, counting down.
ATATTTTTCCTTTCAGTCAGCGTTTACTTGGTTTACTACATTTAGGAAAATAGTTTAAGATTTTTGTTACACAAACTTACATTGTTGCAACTTGTATTGATGCTTCAAATTTTGAGCTTTTTCAATTCCTACTCTGATTACATTCAGTTGATTCTCCTCCCTGCGTATGTCCGATGGATAGCAGATGTAATTTTTAGTTCTGTAGTCTGCAGCAGTGGGGAGATATGGAGGATACTTGCTTTTGGAGAAGGGAAAAATCGCCTGTTTCTAAATGGAATTCTCTGAAGGTAGTATCCTCCATTGATCCATAGATGATGTGATTCAGTAGGTGCAGGCAAAAGGCTCTGAGAGATCAAAACCTTCACACATGCGCTAATAGGGCTTATGGAAGGGAATGGAAAACTTTTTAGACCTTGCTAGTCAGCTCCTGAGGGAACTTGCAGCAGGCGACACAACCCAAGATAGGGGATCTAAGGAGGATACTACCTTCAAAGAACTCTAGTTAGAGGTAAGTGATTTTCCATTACTTTCAAATGAGAGAGTGGATGGATGAGCCTCAAGTAAGGGGAATCTGGAGAATGCCATTTAAAGAGCATTATCCCACTGTTTGACGTTGTGTACTACCAAAAAAATGCAGACACTTGAAATGTTTGTTTCATTTATATGTGTATTACTTCTCAATACATGGGAACATTTAAGAACTGGGGAGGATAATGTCATGCTTTCTTTATTTCCTGCTCTGAACTAATTCTGAAATTATTCAATGTGGTCTTAAGGTTTGCATTGGGAATTTTTCTGATTGCCCACTCTGTCCCCCAACTCCGTGTAGCATAGCTGCCAACTCACTAGGGCACCTCTGGGGCATTGAGATGTTGTCAGTGTGTAACTCAAGATGGTATCTGAAAAAGTATTATGTAATCTGCAATGTTCAAGGGTATGGTGTCAAAAAAACCCTGAATCAGCTTTTCTTGAGGTCAGTAGAAATCTAGGCATAAAAACATTTGGTTTATTTCAGGGACGCAAACAGGAGCAACAATTCACATTCTGATTTTTGTAGGTATTAGTGTCTTTTGTATGGATGCCTGATTTTAACAGCACTAGGCATAAGCTGAAATGTTTGGCAGTAAAAAGAAAATATTTTGCAGGATGAGCTGTGGAGAGAGAGGTAGATGCAACTAGAAACTAGCAGTGATGCTGAAATTATGTTAACTAGAATACACAGTGAGAGCTGATTTGTAACACCAGAAAACTAATAATGATCCAAGTGTTCTGGAGATGTAGAAAATACAGTTGTGTTTTGTTAAGTGCTGTTAGTTTTCAAGATCTTTTGTACCATTTTTCTTTTGAGAGTATAAGTATGTGTACAAGTAGTCCTTCTTAGGACAGAAATTAATTTGAACTTTATGTGAACTTACTTGGTGGTGTCCTTGTCAAGCTGTTGAAGGCAGAATATGGATGATGTGATAATTCCTTTTTGTTTTTAAAGCTAGATCAGAAACAAGGTCTTGTACTTTTCATTGAATATGCTCTTTGAACACAGGGAAACTGATGAGCTCTGAAAACCTGAGATGGCAGTTAGTTTCTAGCTTTTTCCAAGAGCAGTTTGGTCTAAATGCCATTTGTTGTGTAACTTTTCATAAAGGTCCTACTGCTCCTATTGAGAGGTTTTACAGATGTTCACATGTATGAATGCTTGCAGTATGGCACCTGTCAAACTACTGTCTAGGTCATAATGCATCTTTATGGAGGGAAGGTTCCCTGCAATGTCTCTCTTGAGCCATGATTAGGTCAAATTGTTACAGAATTTTAGTGTGCTAAGTGATAGAAATCTCAGAGTATTAAAACCTGGATGCACTCACAACTTGGCTGGACAAGGCTCTGAGCAATATGCTTGAAGTTGGACCTGATACGAGCAAGGAATTAGGATCAGATGATCTCCAGCAATTTCTTTCAGCCTGTATTGTTCTTTTGATTCTTTGAACTAGAAAGAAGTTTAAAGAGCTTTTGTCATCCTAATCTGTAGCTTGATCACTTATGCTTTATTTTGAAGTGTGTGTGTAGGGGGTTTTGGAAATGCTCAGTAACTCCAAGGGTAGATAACAGCTGCCACTTTGAAGGTAACTCCTAAGGTAGCACTGGCTTCTGGTGGCACTGCAGGGCAGGGGCTGTGTGCTGTGACAGGCTGTGCAGCTTTGTCCCTGCTTTTGCTGACTAAACCGTCAGAGCAGAGAGCAGTGAGCTGCACTAGAATAGGAATTGGATTAAGAAACCTCCTAATCAGCAGAACTAACCTCGGTGTAAAGATTGTGTAGGAGGCAGAGTCAGTCTGGTCATGATCCAAGGACTGAAGAATACATGGCTTTTCATATAGCTCAAAAGTGATGGAGGTCCCAGGTGCTGCAATCAGGCCTTTCAAAGCACAGCTCACTATGTGTGATAAGCAGTGAAACCTCAGGAGTGATGTAATAATGCTTCATTGCCTTCTCAGGGGTCCAGAGCATCATCACTTCTTGCCTTATGTAAAAATCTGTAGGGTGTTTCCTTGTTAAATTGCACATCACATGAGTCTACATAAGCATTAGACAATCATTTGTGTCCCATCCTTCATGTGTTCCCATTTATATTCATGTTGATACATGAGCTGCAACTTTTTTCTTACACTTGAAATATATTTTTCTTGCCTTAATTGGCACTTGGCTCACAAGGGAGAGTTCTGTCACTGTGATTATGATGTCATTAGGTGATGTTTTCTGATTCATGTTTTCTGTATTGGCCATAAACTTTTTTGCTTTCCCTGAAAGAGTTCTGAATAATAGTCAAAATACAGCAATGCATTTCTTCTGCTTTCTTTTAAAACAGATTCTAACTTGTTTAGTCTTTTTTTCTTACATTTAAGAATGAGATTTCTCACATTTTAATACATAATCTTACTAAACATTAGCTGTCTGTGGCCCTGGTGTAAACAGCAACTCAGCCTCTGTAGCATTTAGGAGGTAAAATATAGACAGCAGTTCAATTCAGGCTCTGAAAGATTTTCACATGTCTGGAGAGTCTCTGCCCAAGAGCTGTGGTTTCAGAGCTGTTCAAAGGCCTTTCTGGCTGGCTCAAAAAATGGGAAATTGAGATTACTGCCTTCACTGTACAGTTGTTCTGTGGTTGTTTGGCAGCTCTTTCATTTGTGAATAATTGTCACCTGGAATAGAGTCCTTTTTTAAAAGTTCTTTCTCCTACAACTGCAACAGAGCTTTTGTAAAATATTTGCTTTATTGTTCTTGCTGCTCGACTCCATTCTTGGAAAGAGAGAAGGGAGAAGGGAAGAACTGGAGGCTTTTGTGAAGAACTTGGCATGTCCTTGATTTGTTCCCAAAGTGGGGTTTTCCAAACACCATAATTTAGATTCCAGTCTTAAGTTCTTTGCCTGCTCTCTTGGGACTACTGAGTTTACCCTTCCCGGTTAACCCCCTTCCTACTTACTCAGACTTGAGGGGAGCAGCCACAGCCCTTCATTAACAGATGATGACTTTAAAAATGTTGTTCCAAGTTGTATTTGTTTTCACCTCCATGGGTGAACAGAGAACAACTGGCTTCCACTTGGAGTTCAGAAACCCAGAGCCTCTTGGCTTGCAAGATGACTCGGTTATAGGTTTTAACTTTTAAAATCTCTAGGTGAACCCATCTCAGTATTCTTAGTGAATTCTGTTTGAGCAAGTTTGTTCTCAAGTATTTACATCTTAATGTGCAGTGTCGTTGCTGTGAATTGTGTTAAGGGAGAGGAATAATGATCAATTTGGTTGTATTTTGAATATTGTTTGCTATAGTGAGGAGCAAAGTAGAAATCATTGAAGTCCCAGGTGTAAGCATTAGTAACAAAACTTTTGGGGTTTTTTGAACTATCCCAAACTGTCAGAAGACAAAATTCCAGTTTTTGTTTAGTTGCCTTATAAGGTTTAGCTAGGAAACTCTTTTTGTCTTTATAGGAGATGGCCATCTGATTCTCACTCCTTTGGGAGCAAAACTCAAATGCTCTTCCCTCTGTCCTTTCCTCAGCTTTTACTTAAAAACAGGATCTTCAAATGTGAATTCCTAAGACTTTTGGTAGAACAGGACTAAGGCTATCTTCATGCAGTGCAACCAGAAACTGAGTAACATTTTTTTTCTGCCACTTCCTCTTTCCCCCTCTAAATATCGGATTGGATCTGTTGAGAAAAATTGTCTTTAGAAATGCAGAAAAGCCATCTCAAAATTCTGGGAGAGCAAGGCAGGGTTTAAAAATAAGCTCATTTTCACAGCAGATGACTCTACAGACATGACTAAATGTGATGTGCAAGGTAACAGGAGTAAATGTAGCTATTAAACCAAAGACAATTGGGGTTCATGAAATACTCAATGAGATACAGTTTACAGTAATTGTGGATTTACTGTTTACCTCTGCCTGGGTAGGAGGGTTGATTTCTGGTCATATTTACCTGAATATTGTGTCTGTACCAAAGTTTTTCAATCAAATTTTGGTGGTAGATTTAAATGAAGTATTTGTATGTGTTTGCAATCTCATTGTAAATTTATAGCTGCATAGTAAACATTCTCTAAAAATGGGGTAACATGTTTTTATTCTTAGGAAGAAGCACTGCATGCTTTCATTCAGCCTGAGATCCTTGATGGCCCAAATCAGTACTTTTGTGAGAGATGTAAGAAGAAATGTGATGCAAGGAAGGTAAAGACTGGTCAAATGACTTTCAGAAATTGCATTTAATAAATGCCAGCCCTGATAACAGGGGCATAATGTTGTCCTTGTTTCCTTTAGGGTCTGCGGTTCTTGCACTTCCCCTACCTGCTGACGCTACAGCTGAAGAGATTTGACTTTGATTACACCACAATGCACAGAATTAAACTCAACGATCGCATGACTTTTCCAGAGGAGTTGGACATGAGTGTCTTTATTGATGTTGAAGATGAGGTAAAGTATTTGGTTTCAGAGAAAAGCATTTAACTTCCTTCAAGTTTCTCATCAAGAAAATCAGAATTCCAGTCTTATAAACCCATTTTAACAACATTATTCAGCTACATAAAATGTTCTTTAGCCATGCTAGTGCTATAATTTGAAGGTTTTAAATCTCTCCATGTGGATTTACTTTTTTTTTAAAATATTGCCAACAAAATGTGTTCTCTGTAGTTGGGGTTCCTGCTTTCATAAAGAAGCTGTTTCAGATTTCTTACATCTTCACTCTTCAGATTAAAAGCTATGAGTCTCAGGGTTTCTGCATATATACTGCAATTCCAGAGTGGGTTTATCTGAGACTTGTGTCTGAATCGTGTTGGTCATAAGAGATGGCGTAAAGTTTCAAAACTCTGAATGCTGAAGTTAGTCCAGAAATCATTAGCAATGAATTCCTTCCCTCTGAATCGCCATGCAATGTATACTGTAGAAATAAGATTTTTCCCATCCATCTTCTGGCTTTTTGCTTTTTGGGTTTTAACCAAAGTTCATGTTGTGCAGTTACATTCACCAGTAAGTATTCACTGTGCCTTTTGCATTGAAGACCAAAGTAATTCCTCTAATTTCATTCCTGAAAACATCTGCTGTCTTGCACTGGTATCAGAGCAATACTGCCTGGATGTGCATATGGAGAGGCTTTTCTGGCTCTGTACAAACCCTTGTCTTAGGAAGGATGCCATGTAGACAGTTTGATACCTCTCTAAGTGTTACTGGGCACAGGGCATAAATGACAGTGGAGATTGATCTGGGAGAATAGAACTCAGATAAAATTAACAACTGTCAGGAAATCGAAACTGTTATCCAGAGGCAAGAGGATCAGGTGAGAGATGAATATACTGAGTAGCTGCATTCACAGTGTTGGTGACACCTGCTGTTAAGCTAACAGAACAGCAATCAGTCTCTCTTAATAGTGGGTTAAAATGGAAAAAAAAAAGGCTTTGGTTGTGATTGAAAATATTTTCAGTCAGTTCTGACTAAACAGGGCCATGTTGCAACAGATTTGTTGTTTGGTATCAGACTTCCAGGTATTGAATTGGGATAGCTAGTGCATGGAGCAGGCTAGTAACAAATACAACCTTGCCAAGTCTGAAAGCTGCTGATTACCCTTCAGTTGCACACAGAGTCCAGGTGGACTGAAGAAGTGGATTGAGGACACCAACAGAAACAAGTCTGTTCTTGGTGCTGGATTGCAGAGGTCTCTAATTTTTTGAGGAATTTAATTCCTTCATAGTGTGGTTTTTTTCATTTTGCAAACACTGTTATTTCTTGTTCCATGTAACTTTTAATGTTGTATAATATTAATGTATATGTTTTGTTTTTAAGAAGTCTCCTCAGACCGAGAGTTGCACTGATAGTGGAGCTGAAAATGAAGGCAGTTGTCACAGTGATCAGATGAGCAATGATTTTTCTAATGATGATGGAGTTGATGAAGGAATCTGCCTTGAAAGCAACAGTGCAGCAGAGAGGATCCCTAAAGCTGGCAGTGAGAAGGTATGATAACACTGGGGTGTGAGAAGGGTGGGCAGGAGGCTGGCAGGAGGGACACAGCTGGCAAGACTGACCTGGATTCACCACCAGGACATTACATGCCACATTCCCTGTTGTGCACCTTCACGCTCAGCAGGAAAAACTGGGGGCTTTCCAAACTTGCTGTTGCTCAGAGGCTGGCTGAGCATTACTCTGCTGGGGAGTTGCTGAGTAATGCCTTTGCATCATTGCACTATTAATTTTTGTTTATGTTTCCTTTATTTATTAAACTGTCATTGACTCCAACCACAAGTGTTCCCACTTCTGCTCTTCTGATTTTCTCCACCATCCCTCTTGAGGAGAGGAGTGACTGGCTGGCTGGGGGGATGCTTTGTTCTTGGCCAGGGTCAACCCACCAGAAATGTAAATTATAGAAATAAAATTAATTCTGACATTGGAGGTGAGGTGAGAGGTTGGGAGTGTGTGAGTTTTTTGAAATTTTCAAAAATTGACATTACGACAAAGGAAAGAATTCAGCTGATTTGGAGGTCACCTGAGAATAAAGGTCTTCCCAGCTTCTCAGACTGAGAGTTTCCAGCAACTTGTTCTGGCAGCAGGCCCTCAACCTGAACACCTGTCCTGTCCTGTCTTGGGAGCAGTGTTTTCACTTGTGGCCAGCTGCCAAAGGCCTACCAGATTTAACTGCTAAAGCATCTTGCAGATTAGCAGAAGATGAGTGGGAAGTTTTGTTCAGTGGTATGGATAAAGCCAAGGGTCTAAGCATTAAATATTCCTTCAGTCATCTTAATATAAAGGGGTTAAATAGCAAGTCAGTCCAGGCCAGCAGCCATCCTACCTGGGACATCAAGGCTGGTAGAGATCACTGATAAACTTGGTTAAGTTTTCATTGAAAATCTGAAACTTCAGGGTAGTCCCTACAGTATGTGCTTCATGTGGTGTTCAGTGAACTCATGTGAAATCAGGCCAGTAGCTTCCATCCAGCCTTGTTAGGAGGTTGTTTGGCTTCAGCTGGTATTTTTGTAAAGTAGCATTTTTAAAGGCTGACTTGCATGTTAATCTTCACATCTGGTCCTGTTTGTAGTTACCTTGAATCATTTGAGATCATTTTTTTGGTACATGTTCTGAATACTGTTGGTCTGAGTTGGAAGCGATCAAAAAATGAATTCCAGTCACTTGACTGGAACCAGACCAGAATATTTTAATGTATCTGTAATGCAAATGGGATGTCCAAGTATTGACAGTAGCTTTGGCCAGTTACTTCATACTACTTGTTCTCAAGGCAAACAACTGTCAAGCCAAGTTTTTTGGTTTGGATATCTTAGTAATGGATATGGGATATGCTGAGAACATTCAGTCTTTCTTCTACATAGTCTAAAAATATCCTTGTAACACTTGAGAGTCAGTATGGTTCAGTTTTATTGTAGTTTATTTGCAACACTGAAGGCATGTGCTTAGTGCCCTGTATTTCCATCCATTTCTCTATGAAAAACAAACGGTGTATATGACAGCAAGTCATATAGGAGAAGAGTGACAGCAAATAGACCTAAACTTTGTAGCTACAAACTCCTGTGTAAAGTTCAGCATAGCAGAGCTCTGGTTTTATTCAGTGCCTGTAGCATTAATTAATTTCCATTACACAAATATACTCTTTGCATCCAACTATTTACATACCTGGGTTTGTGTCCTTGTTTGAAAACTTTTTAAAATTACCATTTGCTTAGCTTTCCTTCACTGGATGCGTATGACATCTTTTTCTTTTCTCCACAGAGTTCTTTACTGTATGAGCTCTTTTCTGTCATGGTCCATTCTGGAAGTGCTGCTGGTGGCCATTATTATGCCTGTATAAAATCTTTTAGTGATGATCAGTGGTACAGCTTTAATGATCAGCATGTTAGCAAGGTAAAAATAGTAGTTTTAGTTATGTTTTCTACTCATAAATAAGTTTCTGTTTTGTGGTTTTCCACTTGGCTGCCCATAAAACCAGCTTCAATATGTATTTCAGGTATTTCCTTGATTTCATCCTCTCATCCTAGTGTCCTGCCATATGCATACATTTCACTCATTAGCTTAACTGACTTCTGGGGGTTTGGAGGTTTTTTATTTATTTGTCTGTGTATTTTTGTGTGGTGGGGAAAGGAGTGTTTGTTCTTGGCAGTGATGGTGGGATGGTTCCCAAAGAAGCCTTTATTCATGTACAGACCAGGCTAGATGTCAAGTTTTGCCTTTTGTACGTGTAAAGAACATTTCTTGCTTAGAGAAGTGTTTGTAGATCTGTTCCAGCCAGCCTGTGCTGTTAAACTGTGCAGCTGATGGAGGTGTCCCAGCTATCATCCATAGGTACTATTGCAATCAGGAACCTGGCTCTTTTTCTCTAAAAGTTCCTACTTTGAAAACTAAAACAGTATGTTTGCATTCATTGTAAAATGGAGAAGCAAATCAGTTTGAAATTGGTTTTGGAAGTCAGAAAATAAGCAGAAATATTTTTAAAATTGGAATTATTAATATAGTATGTTGTGTAATGCCATGTTTCCTAGTGAGAATAAATGCATCTGGATTAGTGCAAGTTTCTCAAATAATCATTACATTGATTTTCTGTTAGATAACTCAGGAAGATATTAAGAAAACATATGGAGGATCTTCTGGAAGCAGAGGCTATTATTCCAGTGCTTTTGCTAGGTTAGTAGTACTGTAATGTTACTTTTCTTTCTAGTAGTGTTTTAGTGTAATCAAATGGATGGCCAAGGTGCATGTGCCTAACATGTTACCTCAAAATTAATAGCAGATGCTTCAGTAGTAAGAACTACCCTGACTGCTGTTTCAGATCATTAAAATAATGTGATACTTATTTTTGAAAATCCTTCTTGGTTAGTGTATAACTTAGATATGACATAGCTTCTTACTAAAAGATAAAGAAACCAGAGCAGCTTCTGAAGCCAGTATTGTCTCCTGAGTGATAAATTCTGCTGTCTCTTCTCTTCCCCCAGCTCCACAAATGCTTACATGCTGATATACAGACTGAAAGATCCAACAAGAAATGCAAGTAAGTCAGACATCTGTATTTGCAGAAGTTGGGTTTTTGGTTTTTTTTAAACTTAAGTGTTGCATGTTGTGGTTTTGTTTTTTGGTATGAAACAATGTCATAAAGTGCACTAGTCTGCATGAAGTGCAATATTTATCAAAATATAGATGATACCTTGAGGCTTCTATTGTCAACTAATTCACTTTTCTAGAAGAGTATTTGCATTTATTGTAAAAACAGGATCGATGCAGTTATCAGCTTTAGTGTATTCCTTTACTACAGACAGCAAAGCTTTGTGTACTGGTACTGGAATCTTCTGCTACCATCACTTTCTTGTGTTGCTGATAACATAAGTAAGGGGTATAAGAGGCTGACTTCAGTTTAATTTAAGTAATGAAAAAGAGAACAGGGCATGGTATAGTGGGAAATTTGTGTGGAAAAAAGAAAGGGGTTAAAAGGCAAGAAAGATAACTCAAATATACCTGTAATGCCTAAAGGGTTGCCTGCAGCAGAAAAACTATTTATTTAAACTATTGCTTTGTTTTTACTGACAGAGTTTCTTGAGGCACATGAATATCCAGAGCACATTAAACAATTGGTACAGAAAGAGAGAGAATTAGAAGAACAAGAAAAGAGGCAACGTGAAATTGAACGCAACACGTGCAAGGTTAGAAGTTCTCCTGAGCTGAGTAACTCTGCATTGCTAGTGGGACATGTTTGTACAGTAACAGTGGTTTTTGTACAGTACAAGGACTCCTTTGTGATAAATGTTTGCACTAACAATTCTTTTAAGCGAATTGCACACCTGTTGGAAACCTGTACATAGTGCAGGCAAGGGATTCACCGGACATCTCTGTTGAATTCATGTATTGCATGTGGATTTGAATTGGTATCAAAACCAAATCAAAACGAGTTCATCTGGCATCACTTATTTTCAGAAAAATTACTTCCAAAGAATGTCTAATGCTGTATGTTAGGTGTTTTGTACTGTTCAATCTTTTCATATTGTGACCCTTGACTTTGTGCAATGGTGTTTCTTAAACTAATTCTAAATAGTTACCTGGCAGAAAGAGCAGAATTTTTTCCAACCCTAGATCCAATAGTAACAAACAAAATAGGATCTCAGTGCCTTACAAGCATGGCAGTCAGCTGCTCTGTCTGTGAATCAAGGGATTGTTTTATGAGGAAGTTCTCTCATTGCAAAATGTGTAAGTCTCTGTGTGCAAAAGGAATTTACAGTCGTTGTTCATATGTGCATTTTGCTTTGAAGCATTTGCTCACTGCCTGTGGCTACAAGGTGATCTGGTTATAGAAGCTGTACCCTAGCTGGGAGAAAGATTGTGATACACACATACACCTCGTGTGCCTTTGACATTTCCTGTCTGCAGCTGTGTAACAGCTGGAAGGAAACTGTCCCAGAGCTGAAGCGGAGCTAAAGGTGTATTTCATATTAGATTGCTTGAATATGGACTTTGCAACTTGAATGGAAAGATGTTTGAAAACACCTTCATGAGCATTTTTCTTCCTTTGTATTTCGTAGATTAAATTATTTTGTATGCATCCTACAAAGCAAATAATGATGGAGAACAAATTGGAAGTTCATAAGGACAGAACACTGAAAGAAGCTGTGGAAATAGCTTACAAGGTATATCATGCATAACAGGATGGTTAAATTGTTTGATGTAGTGCTTTCTGCTGTGTGTCTTCAGATTTTAAATTTGTAATACTGTGGGAGTGCTTGAGAGGGCTTGGCTGTGGGGTTTTTTGGGGGTTGGTTTTGGGGGCTGGTTCTTGGGAAGTTCTGTAGGATAATGTTTTTTGTCCTGTTTTTTTTAAAAGATGTTCTCGTTTGCCATTGTTGCCTAAGTTTTCTGCCAGTAGCCATCAGCTGATTACTGATTGGAGTGATGCAGCCTGCCCTTGTAAAAGGCAGTATGATCTGGCACACCCTTGTTTTAAATTCAGACAGTGAGAGCTGCTGTTAGGCTCACCATGGCCTCAGCAAATTGAAAGAATTCTGAACACTTTCATTTGTGTGGCAGTAAAAACCTTGTATTAGGTACATAATGGCAGAGTTCTTGAGAATCTTCCTGGGCAGCTAATTCAGTAACAGGAGTGAACACCAAGGCACCTGTTGATCTCTGCCTCTCACAAACAGGTGGGGGCTGAGGACATCAATTCTTGCACACCTGTTGTGCTCTTTGGTTCTTGCCATATATGTTTTTGGCTGGGAGAGGACCAGCAAGGCACTTTCAGATGTGGGATGTGCTGACATCTCCTTGAGATGCACAGAGAGTAATTAGTGGATGTGACTCTCTCGTGCCTCAAAAATGCCGTCTGATATAAGTGATAGGCAATGTATTCCTCTGAGGATACTTCTGGGACCTGTCTTCGTGTGCCTGTGTACATACTTTTCAAAATTCCCTCTTTTCTGCATTTTCATGCAGGCTTCTATTTGAACTTGGAAACATGTCTATATATTGCAGGTGTATAAAATATCTGTGGTGTGTTTTCTAAAGCCAAATTGGCTGTTGAGAGTTCAGGGGGTTCCTGGATGTGCACATGTGAGGTATTTCTAGCTTGCAGGTTGGAGCTAAGCTCCCAGCTGAGGGTGTCACTAACATTTGGGGCTCTGTGTGTGCATGCTCAGTTGATGGATTTGGAGGAGGCTGTTCCCTTGGACTGCTGCCGCCTTGTCAAGTACGATGAGTTCCATGACTACCTGGAGCGCTCGTACGAGGGGGAGGAGGAGACCCCCATGGGCTTGTTACTCGGAGGGGTCAAGTCAACCTACATGTTCGACTTGCTGCTGGAAACAAGGAGGCCTGACCAGGTTTTCCAGTGCTATAAACCTGGGGGTAAGACCTGTAGTCACATACATGCTTTTAGTTTGTCCTTGCCTGTATTGTGTGATGGCACAAGCACAGAGCTGTGAAACAGCTTCAGTATGAGGTGCTGAAAGAAGAAAACCTGGATTTTACAGTCAATATTCAGAACTGCATCATGTGCTGTGCTGCTGACTTGCTTCTAGTTGAAGCAGGTCTAACTTATACTAAAATTTGCCAAACTGGAAGGTTTTTTCTTTTTTTGCATTAAATTTGATCAGAAAATGTAATTCTGAAATTGGACTGCTTTTCAAGGTCTTACTGTTTGTATTTAATGCAACCCCTTAATTATTGCATCAGACAAGCATATATGTGTTTTCTTTGCCTGTTGAATTTTCTCTGTGTATATATATGACTTTGTTTGCTTTTTTCTCTTCTCTGCAGAGGTCATGGTAAAGGTTCATGTAGTTGACCTGAAGACTGAATCTGTTGCTCCTCCAATCAGTGTGCGAGCTTATTTGAATCAAACAGTTTCAGAGTTTAAACAGCTAATTTCAAAGGTATTTTACAGTCCTTAAGGACTTGTATTGAAGAGTTTTCATTTGTTGTGACTGTGAAATGTGTCATAATTTACATATCTAAAATGAGAGCCCGCATCTTTTGCAGATCATGCTGTGAGTCCTGTCCAGTAGGGTTCAGTTAGACGCCACAGTTGAGTTTGTCTACCTGCTCACTCCTGCTGAAAGCAGCAGGCTGCTTCTTGCTTCCATCCAGAGTTAGTGTCTTTAACAACCTCACTGAGAGTCCAGCTGGTGACAGAACTAATGAGCTGTTACCATCCAACTGAACCAAAGTGTAACTTCCCTCCCAGCTTCAGTATTTGACACCTAACATCCAAAGCTGTCCACATTCCTTGTACAATCTCTCCTTTTCATCCCAGCAGCCACTTGTTACTGAGATGCAAATTGATTTTTACATGGCTTTAAACCAAGGGAAACTACTGCTTCCATTGCATTGGAAGACGGAGATTGCATTTGCCCATTCCTGTGTAAAATAATTCAGTGGTTGGTGGAACTTCATAATATTTGTTATAAAATGTGATTCCAGCAATATGAGTTCAGTCTAAGAATTAACACTGTGCAAAACCTGTTGTTCCAAGAATATTTTAAATTTTCCTTTGGTTCATACATCAAAGATAAGACCATTGTCATAAATGACTTTCCAGTTCTCTGCAAAGCCAGCCCATTTTATGCCTCTGACCTTTTGGAAAAACTGGTACTTGCTACATATTAAAGGGTGGAGGAAAGGCAATGGGACTGAACAGGTTTGGAAGGCTCCCCCTGTGTCCTCTTTTGCAATTTTCAAGTTGATAAACAAACCTGCTGCTTTCCCTGTGAAGAATCTCAGAAAGGAGGCACTTTTTTCAGTTTTGGAGGTGTGTGTAATGTCCCTGTCCTGTTCCAGGCCACACAGCTGCCTGCTGAGACCATGCGGGTGGTGTTGGAGCGCTGCTACAATGACCTGCGCCTGCTGAACGTGTCCAGCAAAACTCTGAAAGCTGAAGGCTTCTTTAGGAGCAACAAGGTACATGCTCTGGGTTTAAAATGCTTCATTCCCTGTGTGTGTGTTCACCTGTTGTGTTGTAAAAGGCATGGAGTTGATACTGGCTAAGTGTCACGTGTTTTGCTCTGTAGTGTGTGGGGTTTCTGTGCCCAGTGCACTGGTGCTGATGAGTACTCTGGGCTATGTTAAACCACAGGAAAGAGTGCATTGAGAACCAGACATCTATCTGCTCTTACTCTGGTTCAGATGGTGCTGAGCTTAACAGCCTTATTATGAATACTATTAAGAGTCAAGCATTCTTGGGAAAAAAGATTGGTATATTGCTATGAAGCCTGCCTGGATGTGTATGCTAAACCACCTGAACAACTGTACCTGCTGTCAGTATTAAACTTATTAAAAAACAATATCAAAATTAAAAGCAAGTTTTTGGTGGGTTTTTGTCTTAAATTCAGTAGTTTTCACTATGAAGACTCCTCGTGGACAATTTACATTATTTTTTCAAAAAAGACTTCTATTAAGTATTTCCAATAATAATTGTGTAATGCATTCAGAAAAAGAGTAACTGACTCAAATAACTAACATTTTAAATGCATACATTGCCCTTTTTTACTTACAGTAGAAATAGCACATCTTTTAGTACATTTTGCACATCCTCTGTCTCTGAAGTTGAAGTTCAGTGTTAAATCTTCTTGATGAGGAAAGAGTAAGGAAAGCTTTGATGGCTCACAGCTGAGCAAAACAATGGCACTGAGTTGTTATTCAGTTATTTAGAGGGCTTTGGAGCCCTTTGACAAAGGGAAGAGAGACATTTGATTTCCACTATTGCTTGCACATGTATACATTTAAATCCTCCTTATGGCACTAGAAAATAAAGAGAGTCTGCTGTAGTGTTGGGGCTCACTGCTCTCCTGACAGTGCTATGCACAGGTGAAGGGTGCATATGCAGTGATTTATGAATCCACTTCTCAGTGTGTTCCTGCAGCTGGTCAGTCTGCTTCCAGTTCACTCCAGTCTTAACACGGTTATGAGAACAAGGAAAAGTGAAATCATTATTCCGATTTTAACACTTTGATAAGAGGTGGTGTTTCTCGATGGCGTCATTTCTAATGCATGCTCAATCCTATGTCTGCTGTTGTTGCATTTATGTAAAATAACACTACATGATGGAGCACTTCTTTCCTGTTCAGGTATTTGTGGAAAGCTCAGAGTCCCTGGACCGCCATGTGGTGTACACAGACTCTCAGCTGTGGAAGCTTTTGGATCGCCACGCTAACACCATCCGGCTGTACGTCTCCTTGCCAGAGCAAGCTCCTGGCTCTCAGCTCAGGAGGGCACTTTATCTGAAGTCTGGTGGGGCTGCAGGCAACTTGGAGGAACCTTGTGAAAGAGTAAAAGGACCTGTAGGCAATATGAAATCTGTAGAGGCAATTTTGGAAGAAAGCACTGAAAAACTGAAAAGCTTGTCCCTGCAGCAACAGCAGCAGCAGCAGCAGGAGGGAGATAATGGAGACAGCAGCAAAAGCACAGAAGCCAGTGATTTTGAAAACATTGAGTCACCTTTAAATGAAATAGACTCTTCAGCATCAGCAGAAAACAGAGAACTTGACAACCAGATTCAGGTTTCTGACCCGGAGAACCTGCAGTCGGAGGAGCGGTCGGACTCGGACGTCAATAACGACAGGAGCACGAGTTCCGTGGACAGTGACATCCTCAGCTCCAGCCACAGCAGTGACACTCTGTGCAACGTGGACAATGCCCCCCTCCCCCTGGCCAACGGGCTGGATTCTCACAGCATCACCAGCAGCAGGCGATCAAAGGCCAACCAGGGCAAGAAGGAAACCTGGGACACAGCAGAGGAGGACTCTGGAACAGACAGTGAATATGATGAAAGTGGCAAGAGCAGAGGAGAAGCACAGTATATGTACTTTAAGTCAGAGCCCTACACTGCAGAGGAGGGTTCAGGAGAAGGGCAGAAATGTATGTATTCTTTTTTAAGTGCCTTAAAATAATTCTGTGGGTTTTCCTGCTTCATTCATATTCTGTGTTAAAAATGTCTAATGGCAGTATTGAAAAACTTGATTATAATGTGAAATTAAAGCTAGTGAAAGTGCAGACAGGATGTGATGTTCAGCAAAAATTTTGCCTAATTTTGATCTTGTAATAAGTGATTACATGTTTGAAAAGTGTCTTGCTCTTTTGTTTCCAAGAAAATGAGCATCTACTTATCTGTATTGATAGTGTTCCCTGGAGAGCAAGCTGAGTTGTCTTCCAGTGAAAGGATCATAGTTGAATCTGCTGCTGCTGATTCACCTGTTTCAGAATGCACTTATTTGATGTGGTTAAAGCAGCATATTTCTATTACCATTGAGACTAACAAAGCTGAAAAGCCCTAGTCATTTGACTGTAAAGAAAATTCAAATATACTTGATAGTGACAATTTAATTCACTAACTGAAATACAGTGGGTACAGTGAGGCATAAGACTGGCATGGAAGTGTCCAACTAAGTATAAGAGCCTCAGAGGTATACAGCTGTGATAAAAATAAATAATTTCATTAATGCTCTGTACCTGCATGTGCTTTATAACTAATAGAATAATTAAAGAATAGCAGGATGTAAGATAAATATTTTGAAAGACAATGGCATTCATGTCAATCCAGAAACTCTGATTGTAATAGTAATAGATAAAGAATTTCTCACAGAGGAATTGATTTGCATCTACTGTAGCTTTGGTAACATTACTCCTTTGGCTGGGAATGGTCTTTCTTTGGGGCTAATTCAGAACTGCTTTCATTTTTTCTGTTTTGTTTTGGTAGGTCTAGTTGGATTCAGCAATTATTTGTTTGCGGTAATTTTGATGTGTCCATAGTACACTGTGTAAACATTATCCTGAGGGGAGAGCTTTTATTTACTTTTAGTATAATTCAAATAATTTATTTGTTCACGTCAGTATTCTGAATAGTTTATTCTAGAGTGTCATGGCGTTGTATAATCACGACAGAGTTTGTAGTGTAGTATAAATCCCATGTATTAAAAAACACAATTTATAAAGATGAACTATTCCCTTTACTTCCCAGAATTTCATGTTACTACAGTTTTTCCTTAATTACAGCATTATTCCATGAAAAAGTCCCTTAATCTGGATTTGTCTTGATAGCCAGTGGCCTTCCAGAGCACAGAATTAACCTTTCTAATGCTGAAAGCCAGGAAGGAAAACGGAAGGGGTTGGGTGGCCTGTGCCTGGCCAGTCCCAACACCAAGGCAATTCCCTCTCCCTTGAGGCAGGGAAAGCTGTAGGAGGATTGCTCCATGGAATTCTGTTTGTTTTCTTTCTGAACAGACAAGGTACTGCTCTGCTGTGCTGAATCACTGAATGCAAGCCAGGGCAGTTTGGAGTCCCCCAGAAATACCTACCATAAACACTTAAAATAAAGTTCTTAAGGGTTACAATAACATCCCTAGATAGAATGTACATGTAGCCATTAAACATAATTCAAGCCTTTCAGGACTGTTTTGCTGCTAGAGCTAACTCTGAATATATGGAAATGTGAGAGTGCTTTTTTTTGGTAGCAAGGTGTTTCATACCATTTTTATCTTTATTTTTGCTTAGGGCTGATGGTGCATGTTGATAAAAGAATTACACTGTCTGCCTTCAAGCAACACTTGGAGCCTTTTGTTGGAGTTCCATCTTCTCACTTCAAAGTCTTTAGAGTCTATGCCAGCAATCAAGAGTTTGAGAGTGTTCGGCTGAATGAGACCCTTTCGTCATTTTCTGATGACAATAAGGTTGTTTAGAAGTTATTTTGAGTCATTGAAAGTGTATTGATACAATATAGATAAAGTTAATTTACAACAGGTGAAATAATTATGTGGGTCTTGGTAGCATGTTAAAAAACACAATTCTGATTTTGATACCAGATCTAACAGATATTCCTTTTGCATTCTAGATAACTATTAGACTTGGAAGAGCCCTTAAGAAGGGTGAATACAGAGTTAAAGTCTATCAACTTTTGGTAAATGAGCCTGAGGTAAGGTATTGAATGTTTCAAGACTGATTCATGAAAATATTAATATGTGCCTTGGCCAAGGTTTTGCTTTGAAATCTTGGAAAAAAATGAAACTCCTCCTTTTCTTCACATTTCCCTGCAAGTTTTCCTGGATTTAGAAAGGGAGTTTGAGATGATTTCTGTTCCAAGTAAGCAATTGGAATGTGATTTACACTGTCTCTCAAGTGTCTTTATTTCTGTAGTGTAAATGGAGGACAAGTGAATTGTTTCTTTGTTTCCCTTAAATGCATGACAGTCACGTAGCATTCTCTCCAAAGAAGCAGCTGTGTGTGCTCGTGGCTGTGGTTTTCAGTGATGCTGAACTGATCTAATTCATCCCATTCATGTGCTGCAGATTGTGCTTGTCAGGGGGGTTATCTGGGTAATGGGCCCCTCTGCAGAAGGCAAGCCTGAAACAGAAGTGCTTCTTTTGCAGTAAAGCAGCTCGTGAGCTTGTTACATCTTCTGGGACATGAAAAATACAGAACTGGGTATATAGACTGTAGACTGGATAGATTGCAGTCTTTAGAAGTTGACTTTGTATGCGCTTTTATTTTATTTTTTAGACAAAACTTCAGAATGTGTATTAATAATGGATAAGAGACTAAGATGAACTGCTAAAGCAGGGAATAAGATAAATTTAAAAGCAGCTTCCGTGGAGTCATGGAATTGTGTGTGATCCATGAAAGCCAAGACAGTGGAATCTTTATGATGATGTGGCTTATTTAATTGGAAAGCTTCTTTGCCATTGTGTTCAATGTGAATGCAATGGTAGCAGTTAGCAGCCCAGCACAGGCAGGCAGAGGCTTGGAGTGCCCTGCCAAAGGGCTGTGCTACACTAATTAGTTACACCCCATTTTAATGAAGTCATTGCCCACTTGTTAATGAGAAATCTTCTACTGATATTGCCAGGTGGATGGGACTGGTCACAAAGCACAAACAGAGCAAAAAGGGAGTTTTATGTTCAAAGGAATTCTGTCTTTAATCTCTTTCTGTTTTTGTTCACAGCCATGCAAGTTTCTTCTAGATGCAGTTTTTGCTAAAGGAATGACTGTCCGACAGTCCAAAGAGGAGCTGCTTCCTCAGCTTCGAGAACAATGTGGCCTAGACCTGACAATTGACAGGTAAACCTGATTAAATATCATTTTAAAATATGTGTTTGAGGATTTCCTTCCTCTTATGGAGAAAGAAAGTAATGAAAGAAAGAGAAATAAATTGCTGTGGTCTTCGAGTCAGTTTGTCAATACAAACACGAATTCAGCAATTCTTGGCTTTCATCTCATAAGAATAAATTCTGTTTGGGATAGTATTTCTGTAGAATTGCCTGTGTGCAGCATGTCTGCAGCTTCAGATCTCTCTAATGATGATTTCCTTCAGAAAGGGAAGCATTAAGTAAATCAGTTCTTGAAAAAGCCTCCTGCTCTCTACATGCAAGCCCAGCACAGATCACCACAGCAAACTGCTTGTGCAGCATCATCATGTGTGTGTGTACAGCACTGGTCTGGGCTGTCTGCCCTCTGCTATAATTGGGTAATTCCTAATTAGGAAACTGTTTTCTTCCCTTAAATCCCTACATATTTCCTGCATTGAACAAGTGGAATACAGACTTGTTTCCCTTGTGCTTATGAATGGCTCAGCACTGAGCCAGCAGTGACACCCTGCTGTCAGCACTGTTTCAGAACATTAAACTGCACCAAGCCTTGAATCAATGAGTTGGAGTATTTCAGTTTTGTCAGAAAACACTCAGTTTTGATCTCTGCCAGTGCTAAGTGTTCATGTGCAGGTAGAAACTCACTGGAGGTTTTTATGGTGTATTCATAGGTTTCGCCTCCGAAAGAAAACCTGGAAGAATCCAGGCACTGTGTTTCTGGATTATCATATCTATGAAGAAGATATCAATATTTCCAGCAACTGGGAGGTCTTCTTAGAAATACTTGATGGTAATTATTTATTTTTTAATTAGTATTGGTGATGACTAGGTGCAGATACATAAGACATTGTATAATTTAAGTTCAGTCATTTAGTAGTTTTCAGACAGGATTGAGAAAACACTTCTCTCACGAAGGAATTTGGAACAGAAACTTTTGTTCATCAGAACAATTTTGGAATCAAATGCTAGAGCGCAGAATGCTTCTGAAATTTTGCTTAAATATCATTTAAATTATATCATTTCTTAAGTATTCCTTTGCATATACACTTAAAATTTTGATTGTGAATGCAAAAGCATAATTTAAGGGTAAGAAAAGTAGGCCATGCTCTCTGGCCTGTAGATTAACAAATACTGCAGTTAATGTGTAGATGAAGAATGTGAATTCCATTCACTCAGCAATTTTCTTCCCAAGCATTCCTGGTTTAAGAAGTCTCACTTAGCTCTTAGTCAAGTATTTTGGCAGCTGTGTTCAATTCTGGTATTTTCAGTTTTAACAGAATTTTGCCAATCCACAGTCTAGAGTCAGCCTCTGTTTGGGTTGGGTGGATAGATCTGCTGTGGATGACTGAGCTGGGCCTTATAGAAAACTGCCCTGTGCCTTCAAGGAGATCCTGCCCATGAAAAATGCCTTTAAGGGGCTAATAACAGAAAACTTCACCTAATCATAGTCCTTTCCTCTTCCCCTTCTTTATAAGGGAACTGCTTGCAGCACACCTGGGTTACTTCATTTGTGCATGTATCTCTAGGGCAGTCTTCCATATTAGAGTATCTTTGAGGAGACAGACCCTAATTTAAAATAGGATATTTTGTGATGTTAATACAAACATTTCTCTTTCTTTGCTAGGAGTAGAAAAGATGAAATCCATGTCACAACTTGCTGTTTTATCGAGGCGATGGAGGCCGTCAGAGATGAAACTAGATTCTTTCCAGGAGGTAGTACTAGAAAGCAGCAGTGTGGAAGAATTAAAAGAGAAGGTAAAAATGATGCAAGTTTCTTGTGATGACCAAGAGCCTTTTTGATGTTCTGTGGTGGAAGCACAAGTCATAGCTCCAAAATTATTGTTGCATGGTTATTATTTCTTCCCAGGAACTGATTGCCTATCCCATCCCATTACCAAACCACATGAATTAGCAACTTTACATCTTAGTTTCACATAATGGTCTGGTCTGAAAGTATTCAGGTGAATACATGCAGGAAAAAAAGTCACATCTTGAAGTTTAAGCAGCTTAATAGTACCTGTGTCCCTTGTCCTCAAAAACACACATGAAAGAAGAGCTAAATTATTGCCTCTTGGTGTTTTTTCAAGCTAATGCTTTGTTATTCCAAAATACCAAACCTTTTAACCTCCTCCTATTTGAATTTGAGAGCTGTTGCTGAGGACTGGTGTTGCTGTATCAAGTAGGTTGAAGTATGTTTACTTGGAAAGAAGTGTGGCTGTGGTGTGGTTTGGTTTTACTTGAGGCCAGGATGCTCTAACAGGTAAGCAGGCCTGGGGGATCCCAGTAGAAATCTGGAGTAGGAGTGTCTCCTGTTGAGACTGTTCTGTTAATCCAGAGTATCACAGGGTTCCACTCATGGAGAAATGTTTATTTATATGTTGCAATACCCAGTTGTTAGGAGGCCACCTTGGATGTTGAGGCCAGTAAAAGTGCTGGTGTCAGTGCCCCTGAGAATTGATAAATTAGGGGTGTTAGTTCACAGGCTGGGTTTGTGTTTTACACAGTTAAGCTCTGGGCTGCTTTCTTGCATTCCTCAGGTAGAAATGAAATTATGACTGCAGGTTCTTGCATGCAGTCAAGAATTCCTCCTCACATGTGTCTGAAGAAAGAGTGGACTGCCCTTGTTTTCTTGCCTTAAGAATTCCCTGATGTGCAGGGAGCAATTTTATTTGTTGAAGTTCTGCTAGGAAGTGCAGGTGTGTGGAGGTGGGTTTTAGTCATGTGTATTTTCCAGCTGTGCCTGCTCCAGGTTGACTAGATAACACCTTCCATGTCACACAGGGTTTAACAGGCACTTGTGTCTTGGAACTTGAATGTTATTAATGAATTGTTTCTATGAACTTTTTTGTCTCCCGTTCAGTATTAAGAGAAGTGTGATGAAATGCTGTCACAGCAAGCGTCACATGTGACATGCACTGGTAACTTCAGAAATGTTAACAATGTGTACTTGTCACTGTGATTTTGTACACTGGAGGACTTGCAGATAATTGGACTTCTGGATTTGGCAGCTATCGACTTTGTGTAGACACTGTGTAATGTTGCTTTGGAATAGTATTAAATCCACCATTTCTCTTCACAGCTAAGTGAAATAAGTGGAATACCCTTAGAAAACATCGAATTTGCAAAGGTAAGTAAGATTTTTGTGTATTTTTACCTTTTAATGGAACAGATGTGTGTTGAGTTTTATTGTATTCACTGAGTAATTGCTTTTTTTCAGGGTAGAGGAACCTTTCCATGTGACATTTCCATACTAGAGATTCATCAAGACTTGGACTGGAATCCGAAAGTATCTACATTGAATGTCTGGCCCCTGTACATTTGTGATGATGGTGCAGTAATATTTTATAGGTATGTATTTCATTACAGTATAATAAACCACACCAAAAAAAAAGTGTGGTTAACATTTGTGTGGTGATGTATGGACAGGAGCATAAAATACTCTTTGTTACCTTAAAGAAAAGGTTTAAGACATTCAGCTGAAACATTTGTGCTCCTCAGCTTCTTAAAAACCTGAATATTAATTAACTTTAAAAAAATGAGCACTGCACCTTTTTACTCAGTCCTCCCTCCCAAACCACTGAAATTTAAATGTAGTTGCTATTCTTGAGTGTGGATCTGGATTTAATTTCTTAAAATAGAACCATATCCCACGTGGAGTTAGAGTCT
The DNA here is from genome assembly GCA_026546895.1 of Pogonocichla stellata. Classification (NCBI taxonomy): domain Eukaryota; kingdom Metazoa; phylum Chordata; class Aves; order Passeriformes; family Muscicapidae; genus Pogonocichla; species Pogonocichla stellata. The sequence goes on along the minus strand of JAOTQZ010001648.1, from coordinate 14,163 downwards.
TGCTGAAGGTTTTGGAGAGCAAGGGTTTTATTGTCTGAGTTTATTCCTTTGAGAAATTAGTATGGATTTTTTTTTAAAAGCCTGTTATGCTAAAAATTCTGTTAAGGTGAAAAATGTTGATCAGCTGGTGGCAGTAGCCCAGGGCAGGAGTTGATGAGGACTGAGAGCTTGAGTATTGTCATTTCTCCTCTATTTGGTAGGTGGGGTAACCTCATGGGCACATTGCTGTGGCATTTTGCATAATGGCACATGAGCTGGGGCAAAACAGCTGGTTAATAATGTGCTGGTCCTGATGAAAATGACTGGGGAGAACATCTGGTAAGGACTGGCTGACACTACTTCCAGCTGTTAGCACTGAGACCAGAACAGAGCAGAGCTGCCTGTCTATAAAGAAAAGGAGTGAGAGGGATGGAGGAGTATGGGCTTGTTTCTTGCTCTGGTCTGTAGTCAGGCAGAACACTGAATGTTTCTGCTGGAAAAGCAGGTTAAGACACGTTGCCTGTTCCTGCAGAGTAAGGCAATCCCTGAGAAGTATTATGCTTAGTTGTGGTTTGTACTAAACCACAAAGCAAAAAAAAAAAAAGCAGAAGTCTACTTGTGGTTACTGTATTGATCTGAATTTGAACCTATGTTTACATTTTAGGGATAAAACTGAAGAATTAATGGAATTAACAGATGAGCAAAGAAATGAACTGATGAAAAAAGAAAGCAGCAGACTCCAGAAAACTGGACACCGGGTAACCTACTCTCCCCGTAAAGAAAAAGCACTAAAAATTTATCTGGATGGAGTACCAAATAAAGATTTGACTCAAGACTGATACTTGCTCTAGCATTTTCCCTGGGGAATTTTTTTTGTTTCCAATGCAAAGGTTCACTGGGAGCGTAGTGCCATTGCGGCAGGACATTCATTAGGTGTGAATGGCAGCAGCAGGGGCGGGCGGCGCCGGCCGCGGGCACCGCCGGACTGCAATCATGTCGTGCACTAGAGTCACACGTACTGTAAAGCTAAAAGGGACGTGCAAACACAGATTAGAGCTCAACGTGGGTGGGAGGGGAACGCTGGAAATTGAGGACAGTGTGCACATAGTAGCTAGTGAAACTAGCCTCCAACAGGATACTCAGAGCGTCATAATAAAAGCTGTGCAAAGGCCATGAAAGAATCTTTTCTGTTTGTTTCACTGATACATGCATTACCTCATCAGAGAGTCTGGAGCAAACCTTACCATTGGTTCTAGGAGAGCAGCGGGAAGGGAGTGCTGCACGTGTCAGGGTTTAGAGAATCTTCCAGAAAACGGGGTCTGAGGTGCCTGCAGGAGGCTGCTGGCAGGCAGCTGTTGTTGTTTGGGAAGTGCTGTTGTAAGGTAAAGTGGTTTTTAATAGGTTACTGACGAGCAGCTCTAGTGTATTGCGTTCGATGTGTAAATAAAATCTGCCCTGTCCATTTACCAGAACTGCAGTTCAGCTATTTACCATGCTATTTCTTTACACATATCAACATGCATTGTGTACATTTGGAAGTGTAGTTGCCTATTTAAATTTGTATTCATTTTATGTTTGACGATGCTGGGTACTTTAGGGTTGTACTTCCCCTTGTTAATGAAGTTTTTGTTCTGTTCCGCTACTTTTTGTACATTTTGTTTTTAAGACTATTACAAGTTTGCATCTTCTCCACCTGCTGAAAGTCAGTTTGTTTTTCCCAGAGTTGATTCCATAGCTATATGTAGTCAAATATTGGGGCAACCTCTTAACACCTCAATGTACGAACTCGGTAGTTCAGGCTGTGGTGCAAAGACTGATGCAGTCAACATGATTTCATTGCAAAGCCTAGGAACAGCAATTCTTTGCTTTGGTCCATTAAGATCAATAGAGAACAATTCTCCATAGTTTTTGGAAAAAAACACCTAATTTATAACAATCAAAAGATTTTGGTAAACTTTTTCATGCCAGATGCTGTTTACAACAATGAACATGCCAATAAAACATTTGTTCATTTTGTTGTGTTATTTTAATCATTAAATGCTGTGTTTTTTATTTTAAAAAAGTATGGAATTGTTTCATGGAAATACAGAGTTCCCCAGGGCAGTGCTGGAATTGCAAGGCTGTGTGTTTGTGTGTGTATGTGCACACCCCTCCATGTACAGGGTGATAAAGGAGCTGTTTTGGAGCCTGGCTGCTGCTCCTCTTTACATTCACCTGTGAGTTTCCTTTTCCAGAACTGAATTTCTCACCAGTGAAACCTCCAAGTTCCAAGTTTGATTGGCAGCTAAATTCTCCTCCAGAGGGAAAGGGGTGTTCAATAACAGAACCTTCAGTTCTTCCTTGCATGCTGGCCCACAGCAACCTAAAAATGCTGAGGAATCTGGCAGCCTGAGAAGCAGGCATTGCACAGAGCCATTCCTCCTTATTCCTCTCCTGACTCTTCTGTGCTGCCACATGTGTGAGGTTGGAAGTGGAGGCAAAGGGAGCAGAGAGGAAATGCCATCCCCTAGGTAGGGTACTTCATTAAACCACCATTTACCACAGACAGAGACTGCTCAAGCATCCTTAGAGCTTTTGGAAGAGAGAAAAATTACCTATGCAAATGGATCATGGCTTTTCTTCAAACTCAGGCATTTGGAAAGGCAAAAAGGTAGAGATTAAATCTGGGGGTGGCAGCACCAAAAACTTGAAAGGAGAATACTGTCCTTAAGAGGGCAGTATTTACAGCCAGTGACTGCTCTCTGTCCTGGCTGGGCTCTTAAACAGGAAAATTGCTGTGGCACTGAATTCCTTCTCTTTGTGTAGATGGGGCTGTCTCTAAATCACAATAATTTTATTAGGGGTAGAAAGGGAGGGTAGACTCAGTGAACTCAGAGACACTGTCTGTGTGTGTGTGCTGGTGTGAGAATGGATCATAGAATCCTTAAACCAAAACTCAGGCAGTTACACTGAAATATCCTCCCTGTTTATAATGACAATGGCTGTTAATTAGTACTTCTGGTCCCCAAGGAATTTATGGAAAAGCCTTCATGCACCAGAAGTGATGAAAGATGTGCAGAGTGGTAGCACAGTCCTACAGCTGCTGCTGTCGTTGGTGCTGTGCTGTTCCAAACTAGACATGAGCAATAGGGATTCTTTGGGAAGAAGCCCCATGAAAAGTTACTTGGCTGGAACCTCACATCTTGTTCTACCATGTGCAACAACAGATCTGTATGCCAGAAAACCATTAATAGTGGAGGAGCCATAGTAGCAAACTGGTGAGACACTGGGGAGTTTTGGGGTCAGATTTTACTCTTAGCTTGCTATTGGTTTTTTAAATCAGTGACCTTTTAAAATGGCAAAAATAATCACATGCTGTGACATGCACAGATTTATGCCTATGAAGTGTATTAAAAGCACAAGCCAATTCTAAAGAAAAAACTAAAATTCCTTTAAAAATTCCTTAAAATCTATGACTGCAACCATGTCAGATGGTTTTTACCCTAGAGAAATAAAACAACTCTGAACATCCATACTCAAAGGTCACTTCTGTAGTTCCTAGTGATTTAAAATTATTTATGCTTGTGTGTGTTTTTGAATGAGTACAAGCACTAGGGAGTTTATTTCTGACATACAAGGGGAAAGTACAAATCCAGAAGAGCACTGCCATGGTTCCCATTGGGCAGAAGGTTTGCTCCAGGGCTGGATGAATTCCACGGTACCTGGGACATGCAGGTTTGATGCACAGAGTAGGATGCTCCTTCAAGACCTGGTTTATTGCACTTCCATCCAGCAGTGTGTGTTCAGGGTTCAGAGAAGCAAGACACTAAACAAAAAAATCTAGAAAGAGCTGACTAAACTGGTGCTTGGGCTTTAGATTTCATCTCCCAAGAGCAGCTCCTGAGCCGAGTCAGGCTCAGGTTTCAAAGCTGCCTGTTCCTCCAGGCTCTCCAGTTCCCTGCGCACTTCCTGAATGACACTGCTCTCCTCGTAGTCAGAGAGGAGATCCTGGGGCAGCAAGCTGAGGAAGGGCATCTCATCCATCACTGAGGGATCTTCTTCTTTTTCAGGGTGCTGGGTTTCATTGGCAGGCAGCTGGCACACAGATGTGGTGCTATGGCTGTTGGGAAAAGGCACATCTGGTCATGCAGAGCATACAGTACATCACTCTGTGTTCTCCTGCCAGTCTGTGGAATTCTCCTCCCCCTCCCCACATGAAAACATGTTAAATGCACCATGGATCTACCCTGGCTGCCTTCACATGCACCTCATTCTTACATGCTTGGCAGCTGGAGAGTTATAAATGTGATTTCCATATACAGCCATCCTAACAGCACAAAATGTTTGATCCTGGTAAACAAGAGAGCAGTGGCCCTCAAAAAAACAGGTAACAAAAACCTGTTACTTGAATCTTCAAATTCAGATAGAAAATTCTAGACAGTTCAGCTATATTCACACCCCAATTAATTGCTGTGTTTCTGTACCCTCATCTGAAATGTTGTTCTGACTAGACCTGACATTTGCTGACAGACCTCCCCTGAGGTTAATGGCACATTAACAAAGATTTTGGTGCTGAAAGGATGGGATCAGCTCTGCTTGCTTCCTCAGATGACATTTATGAAACAAAATGTGACCCAATTCCTTTTCAAGCATGAAAAAACATAGAGTCGGGCACAGAAGAGAGAAATATTAATCTGCATCTCTGTCCCAGCTATGATGTCTTGTTGGGAGTTCATATGATGCTGGTAGTGTAGGAGCAAACTTGGAGAATTTATTTCATAGAAAATGTAAGTTTTCTATAACAAAATTGAAATGATCTCACTTTCTGCCAGTGAAACTGCTGATGATGCCAATAACTCTAAGGAAATATTAAAAGCATGACTTATGAAAAGTTTGCACTAAAATTTCTTTAACGTATCTTACATTCTAAAGCAAGCAAAACTCTGAGAGAAGCCCAGTCTCACACAGAGAGTTGGTGGACAGGGACTGTATGCAGAGTGTGAGATTGGAAAGATGCATCCCCACAGCTGGCAGCACTGACTGATTAAAAAGCAGTGCCAGCCCCATTAATTCACACACTCCATCCACACTGCAGTAATGTGCTGCCAAACTCAATCAGGCACATCTGTGTGGGGCCAAGCAGGAGGTTTCACTGCTGCTGATGAGAAAAGCTGCCCAAACCCTTTCTAGCGGGGCAGAATCTGTCAGCTCTGTAGCTCTTTACCCAAAACCAGACCCCCCAAACTCCAGGCTGCTCTCCTGCCCAGCCCTGGTGCTCACCTCTGGGGCTGGCAGCTCAAGCCACTGGCACAGGGGCACCTCTCCAGGGCTCCATCAGGCTCCAACTCCCAGCTGATGAGGTTCAGCAGCCTGTTGGAAGGGTCCTGGCAGGGCTCTCCTTGCTCAGGGAGGGGTGTGCACACAGGAAACAGCAGCTCTGCAGGCCAAGGAAAGGCACTTTAGGAGAAGTCCTCAGCTGTGGGTGAGCCCACCTTTAATTCTGCAGGCAGGGCATGAAACAACAGGCTCAGTCTCTAAGTCCCCTTACAGACAGGGAGCCATGACCAGGCATTTCCCACTAGGTGGGAGTAGGACATCTGAAATTCATCCTCAGTGAGCAGGATCAGCTGGACTCAGGCTGCTGCCAAGGCAGCACAGCACAGCTCCAGCCCCTGGAGATCCCACACCCTTCTAATCCCAACAAAACTAACACCACAGGGAATCCTTTGCAATGAGTAGCATTAATGATTGAAATCTGAATAGAGACATAGCTCTCTATCTTAATATCTCTATTATTTTTTTCTATTTCTCTGCAGAGGCTGCAAATACAGAACTGTTCAGAAGCTAATGAGGTTACAAGAACTACAACTCAGACATTGAATTCATTTTATCAATTCTGCTATGGGCAAAGCTGTCTGATGGCATCTGGGGCTTGGCACCCTCGTTTCTACACAGAGCTGAATTTCAGCCTGTGTAAGAAACTATTTAAGAAGGCTGTGTCCTTTGGGTTTCCCCGTGTCAGTAACTCCCAGTCTCAGTATGGAATTCAGCTCTTCCAGATGATCCTATAAAACCTCCCTTCCTCCTGTCTTCAGTCACCTCATATGGCAGGATAAAATATGAGAAGAATTCAAAAACTAAGTTTTTAAACCAGATTTGGTCAAAAGACAGATATATGTGTGCATATGCACAGACATGTGCTTTAATGACCTATCAGTTCCCCATTTCAAAACACTGTATACTGAGCAGCAAGTGCTCCACAGTTGACTACAGTTTTATACAAAAATACACTTCTTTATTAGGACAATCATTTGCAATGCTCTAAGGTCTGAAAAAGCCTAAAGCCCTGCTAAAGCAGACAGCCATAGGGAATAAAAATAAATTGCTGTTAATCAATAGCACTATTTTGTGTTCTAATAAGAGTATTCTGTCAATGTTCATCAATGTTTTTACCTACTGATTGATTTTATATATACATATAATTTTCTCAATAACTGTATATCTTGTTCCTTCCTGACCAAACTCACTCAGCATGGTGTGATGCCCTGGAAGGCTCACATGAAACTCAGAGTATGGAATGTGTCTGCAGCCTGGTTCTGATGGGCTGCTTGCTGGGAGGAAGGAGAGGCCACTTTCAGCCAGCTCATTAGTTTCTTCTGCACGTTTTTAGTTCTCTCCTTTTTGCTGTGTTGGGTGTAAGTTCCACAGGGAGCTCTGCTGTTTTTAAATGCCTGAGTCCCCTTTAGAAATGCACATTTTTGGTCTCACCAGGCAGTTTCTCACTCCTAATGCTCTCAGCTTCCCTAGTGGAGTTAGCCCAGTGGCCGGGGCAGAAGGAGCTGCTGCTCCTGTTGGGGTTCAGCCATTCCCCTGGGCTGGGCAGAGCAGGGTGAGGGCTGGGTGTGCCTGTACCTCTGTGGAAGGCACAGCAGGTGCCAGGCTGGCAGTGGTGCTGGCTCTCACAGATGGTGCCGTTCTCCCCGCTGGCCCTGGCGCTGCTGCACTGGCCCCAGACACAGAGCTGCTCCCCACAGCACTCCACGTCCCTGGAGCAGGGCTGCAAGGCAAGGCAGGGGTCACACAGGGCTGGCACTGGGCACTCAGGGTGAGGGGTGACACACAGCCAGCCCAGCTGCACCCTGAGCACAGCCAGGTGTGCAAATCAATGTAAATACACGTCCCATGGGCACGGCCAGGGATCCAGGGGCTGCCCCTGCCCACCCTCACAGGGAACAATTCCTGCCCCAAATCCCTCCCAGCCCTGCCCTCCCCCAGTTTAAAGCCATTCCCCTTTCTCCTGTCACTACAGGCTCTTGCATGTCCCTCTCCAGCTCTCTTGCAGCCCCTTTTGGTACTTTAGGAAATGCTGCTCTAAGCTCTCCCTGGGGCCCTCATTTCTGCAATCAAAAATTAAATAATGAAACATCATCAGTGGAGAAGATTACTGATGTTTTCCATTGTCAAATGCAGTCAGGAATTTACAATTTGTTTAGAAGAATTGTTTTCAAACAGCAAAGCAAAAAAAAACCAAGTCTGACTAAAATCCTTACTAAATTTTTTTAGTTGTAATAAGAACCAGACCTCATTGGTAACCAAGAATGTCTGAAAAAATCTCTCTGAAAAAAATCCCTTTTGAAATCAGAAATGCAAACCTCTAGCTGAAGGTTGCATTGTATGACAATTGCCCCAGTCTTTCCACTACACACACTCGAGAAATCAACCTAATAAAAGCCATGTGTGTCACGTTGTTTCCTCTTTCAGGTAGTTTGATTAACAATCTTAAGGAGTCCTGGCAGGTCAGAGTTTCAGCAGCTTTTTCCTGTCTGGGCAGCCACACAAAACCTGCATTTCTTTTCCACAGATCCCACAGGCAGTGCCTAACACAGGGCAAGGAGTGGGGGAGACTCCACTGGCACTACTAAGACCCTAGTTAAGGAGAAAAATGCTCTTTTTCTGTAACTGTTGAGGTTCTGGGTCAGGGAGTTGATCCCTCCTTCAGCCTGAGCTCACTTTACAGCACAGGAGCAGCTGGGATCCAGTTTTCACTCTCTTTATCCTGCAGCTGTTCTGCTGAGAGCTGCAGAGAGCATGTGGGTAGGTGTGGGGCCATCCCAGTCCTGATTTTTAATTACTCCATGTTGACAGGAAAATTGTTCTACCCTCATGCAGAAAGCTTTGCAGCTCCTTTTCTGTCAATTCTGACTTGCTGACATTGGCAGCAATAATGCATGGAGTTTCTAAAGATCCCATGAAATCCCATCTCAGTCAGGACTCACTGTGTGCTGGGGCTTGCAGAGCTGACATTTGTATTCCAAGCTGGAGAACTGGCAGTATTTCCCTGGGTCACAGTCTTCATCAATGATACACTCCTGGAGGAAAGATAAAAGTGTGATCTGCCAGAATTCAGGCCTCTCCTTGAAATACCAGCAGCTCTTCACTGACCATATTTCTGATTTGGGAACCAAAGCATAAAGCTTTTGTTTTGCTGGGGTTCTTTGTGCAATCACAGCTCTGTAACAGAGCAGTGCCCTCTCCCTGGCTTTTTAAATCCTCTGGCCCCAAATTTCTGGGTGGCTTCAGCCCCTGAGCCATGGCAGTGAGGAGAACAGAGAGTGATGTGGCTGTAATCCCTCCTGTCTGCTCACAGGGAGAGGGTGCCTCTCAAAAACTGTGTGATTAACCCTCTTATCCAAAAGGTCATTTATCTGTGTTGTTTTCTCCAGGCTGGAAAGAATGTAGTCAACAGAAGAATAAATCACAGCAGCATTCTGAGTCACCTGTACTCCAGCACAGGTTTGTGCCATTGTTGGTGGAAAGGAAAAAGGGAAAGGAGGAGAAGGAGAAGGAGAAGGAGAAGGAGAAGGAGAAGGAGAAGGAGAAGGAGAAGGAGAAGGAGAAGGAGAAGGAGAAGAAGAAAAGAGAAGAAAAGAGAAGAAAAGAAAAAGGAAAAGGAAAAGGGATTACACAGATTCTCTGAATTCTCTGAAGTGAGCCCTTGGCTGCTCTCTGGCACTCTAATCTCACTTGCTGGAGCAGATCATCTGTGCAGCCCCTGCTGAAAGTTCCCATTGCTCTCGTCAGATCCTGTCCAGGCTCAGCCTTTTGGGGTTCCTGCCCTGTGTGAGGAATTCCTGCAGGAATCAGCCTGAGTTCCCCATGCTGGCCACCTCAGATGTTCTCACAGTTTGATTGCCCAGAACACAGAACAGAAGCCAAACACACTTCTGACTCTTGTCACATCCTCAACTCAACATTCAGGTTATGTGTTTATAATTCAGCAGAATTCATTTTAGCTGTTTCAAGGAATTAGCATCACCAGGCCTAGGCTGCTATAAACCATCACAATGCTTTTCAACTTCATTATCCCAGTACTGTGTTTTTTTGGGTTTTTTTGTTCTTTTTTTTCCTTTTTTTTCTGTTGCTACATAACCAGGTGGATCAAATACCCAAAAATCCAAATGTTATATCTCCAGTATGTTGGAGGTTTTGTGGCTCCAGGTGAGCAGCCAGCCACTTCTCTCTCCGTTTGTGGCTTTGTCAGCTGCTTTATGAGTGCCCTGTGTAAACCACCCCAGAGCAGACTATACTGTTCCATTCCTCTCCATCCCCTTCCAGGCAAACAGCCAGGTCTGGCTGCAGTCAGGTTTTCCAACTGTCCTTCCCCACAAAGGAGAAATCCAGCCAGGATTGCTTTAAGCTCATGGAATAACTCTCTCTACTCTAAACCACCAAAGCTGCAATTCTCCAGTTGCTGCTTTCTCCTGGATTCATGAGCCCCACACCACAAAACTTTTTCCTCTTACTGAATTGTGTCCCACCAGCTCAGACATTCAATTTAATGAGGATTTCCAGTCAGGGGAAAAAAAAAAAAATCCTTTTGTGGTTTTCTTTCCTGGCGTGGCCAAGGCTTCCTTTCATGTGTGCTCAGTGAAACTGTGCCACACTCCAGAGCAATTCAGCCCACCAGACACATGCAGATGTGTAACCATGTATTTTATTATTATTATTTATTTTTTCTTACTTAATCAGGCAATTTTCTAATTCAGCTGCCTTTGGAGCTGCTGGACAATGAGCAAATCTGAACACCTCCATCAGCTGCAGCAGATTCTGAACAATCCATTTTTTTTCCCTGGCATTGTGCAAACTAAGTTATTTCTCAGAGTATTTTGTCATTGCAGGAGCAGCTGGGTGAGCTGAGGAGAGGGAGTGCTGGCTTCTGCTGTGCAGCAGAGCACACAAATTGGGCAGGTAACTCACAGGCAGAGTTAGCCACACTGATAACGATGCACACCTCTCTGAAATCCATCCTGGTGTGAGACCAGCCAGGGCTGGGGCAAAGGAATTGCTGTGTGGGAGTGCTAAAGAACAGCACGGAGTGAAAGCAGCACTGCCTGTTTATTAGTGGGTTTATCAGTGGGTTATTAGTGGGTTATCAGTGGGTTATCAGTGGGTTTATCAGTGGGTTTATCAGTGGGTTATCAGTGGGTTTATCAGTGGGTTTATTAGTGGGTTTATTAGTGGGTTATCAGTGGGTTTATCAGTGGGTTTATCAGCGGGTGTGCTGGGAGCCACCAAGCACAGAGGCCAGGATGGGGAATCCCATGCCAAGGACACACTCAGCATCCTGAGGACTCTTATTATAATACTGAGCTCTGCAGTGAACATCGTGCAGCACCTGGAAGCTATTTGGGCATTAGGATCTGTTCCAAAACCAACAGGGGAGGAAAAAACCCACAAAAGCCCACCCAACAAAAAAAAATTAAATTATGGAAAAGGTCTGCTGAAACAACTGCTGCTGAAAGAAACTTCAGGTTTCTGGTCTTTGCCAAAGATGATTGCTTTCCTAGAGAATGGTTAGTGTCAATTTTGTTTTTATTTGCAAATAGAGCAGAGAGTGATGCTGGTGGCAGCTGCAGGTGGCAGCCCCAGACCCTGAGCAGCTGGGGCAGGACTGTGCAGGTCCCAAAAGCTGCTGGGACAAGCTTTGACAGCAGCCCACGGCACAAAAGAGACGAGTTTAGTGTCAGGGTGAGGGGCCAGCCTGCAGCCCCAGCAGCCCTGGGCTGGCAGTGCATCCATCCCACCCCCTGCCCAAAAAACACTCAGCAGGAAAAACTGGGACAAGCAAAGAATTCCCCACGGCAGTTCTGAAAGCAGGACAAGGCCAGGGTTAAGCTGCTTGCACACAGAAACCCCCTGTCTCTGGCAGTGCCCATCTGCTTCCTGTACCTCCCTATGGCAGTACCTTTAATGCTGCTTTGCTGGTGGTGCAGTCCTGAAATAACTCATTCTGCTTTGCCCTTATTCCCCTTAACCCTTAATTAAAATCCTAATGGTAGAATAAAAAACATCCTGATGATGTCTAACCTTCGAAAAGGACCCATTGATTTTAAATTCACAGCTGGCATTGCATTTATCCATTTGATTTATCCACTGGATTTATCCATTTGATTTATCCATTTGATTTATCCATTGGATTTATCCATTTGATTTTTCCATTTGATTTATCCATTCCCTCTCCCCACTCACACTCACTCTGCCTCCTCAGAAAGTTCTTCTGCAAAGAAAACTTCGAACAAAACTCCCTCTTCACTGCTCATATCTTCAGCCAGTGTTTGTCAGGGACTGTCTTGAGTGAGGCTTTCTCTGCTGGGATCTTCGCTCTTTAGTTGAGAACCCAAGGAAGCAGAGGAAGGCACAGTCATGACTTAATACACAACTTTTCTGTGGTTCTCTGGCATGGGAGCAGTGGCATTCAAGCAGGAGAGCCCCTTCTCCCCTCCTTGTGTCATCCACATGGCAAAGTTTGCTGGTTTATTTAAAGCTGTGTCTACACACTTCTGCAGGAGCTGAGGGGAGAGGCAGGATTCTGTGTTTTCTGCACAGCTGGGAAGCCAGAGCAGCCCTTCCAGAGTGCTCATTCCTAACCCTCCGTGCATTTCAGGTATAGAGGCAAAAATCAGTGATTTTGGAGAGGTGAGGAAGCTCTCAAAGCCAGCAGACACACAGAGCCACTAAAGGCATTGGTGTGACAATCAGAAAATGAGGTTTAGTGATAACCTTGGGAATGGATGGGAGCACCTCTCACTGCATTTCAGGACAACTGTGCTCCAAAAGCCTCTCTGCACAGAAACCCCTTTACATTTATTAAAAACCCCTCACATAAAGCAATTCCCTTTTCAAAGACCTGTAACTCAGGTAAAACTCAGCATTGATCCCCCAAAACCAGAGCTGCAGATCCTCCCCAGGCAGAGCAGAGCTCACCTGAGCCAAGAACAGCCCCGTGGCTGCAGAGCCCTGCTCACACCTCCCAGCAACCAGCCAGCCAAGAGTTAACATTGCTGTGTTTGCTAATCCCCCTCCAGGCTCTGTTTCAGTTTCTCCAAGTTGTTTCACACAGGGCTGCTCTCCATTACTGCAGCAGATGGCAAAAACTGCTGAGTAGTAGGGAAAAAAAAAAAAGAAGCATAAAACCTGTTTTATATCCTGTGAGTACTAAAAAAAAAGGCAGAATTACATAGAATGGAATATTCTTTTATGGAAACTACTGCCTTAATTTGAAATGCACTAGCATTCCAGTTCCTAATCTCTCAGCTGTCTAGACAGGGCACATAATGCATTTGTCTTTAATGAGATATGAATTAATTTGCCCTGAAACAGCTCAAAACCTCTGTAATACTTTCCAGCAGTGCAAACCTCTCACTGCTGCCCTGCCAAGCACACAGCACTCGTAACATGAGGAGCTTCTGTCAAAAAAGGACATCCCAAAAGGAGCAGACATGGGCTGCAGGCTGTGCTGGGGGTCCCGTGGCAGCTCTTTGGGTGGCTGTACAGCAGGAATGTCACTGCTGAGCTCCAAACTCATAAACAACAGAGCACAGGGCCCTTGGCTTTGTCCTGATCCCCTCCACAGAGCCAACTCCTTTTTCCTGTTTCCCAGAAACATTTTATTTGGGAAAAGCTTCATTGCTGGCTCTCCACGTGACACAACATAAACAGAGGCAGAATATGACAGAACTGAGGGTGGCCTGGAGGCATTGGACTTGGCTTTAGGCACCCAAAGCAGCACAGCCTTGACATGCTGCCAAAAAGGGAATTAGTGAGGCAGCTGTGACCCCATAACCTGCCCAGCACCAGAGTAAGGTCTGCATCCCCTCCCACACCTCCTGCTTATTCCCACCACACAAACTGGGATCCTCCCACTGACCAGAGCCTTGGGCAGCTAATGCTCAATGCCAAAGGAGGAAATAAATAAAATATCATCTTACCCACAGCTTCAAGGAGCTGAATCCAATGAAAGAAGAAACTACACCCAAAAAAAAACCCCAAAGAAACAAAACGCAAAAAAATTCCTGGCAAAGGCCTCAGAATAATGAGAAAAATGGTGCCTAGATGCTCTCTCAGATCATGCTCTGTTCACTCTTGGTCAAAATATCTCTGTAAGCCTTGCAATAATTTATTAACAGGTCACTCTGCAGAAGCAGCCACTTCATTTTCTTCCCTCACCCTTTTCTTTCCTCAGCAATAACAACCTGGTCCTGGCAGGACTGCAGCTCCTGCACGTGCTCCTGTGTAGGAAACACAGTGCCAAGCACTCATTCCAACATATTTTGCCATGGCATCAAAGTGGGCACATGAGAACTATTTGAATTTAGTAGAAAACTCCCAAAAATTATATATCTGACAAGTAATTAACTTAGTCTGAAATGAAGGGCTATCTCACAAGGAAAGGAGAAAAGGACTCCGTGTGTGTGTGTGTGTGTGTTTGTTTGTTTATTTGTTTATGGGAGGTCAAAACACTGATGCATGTTTATAAACAAAGTTTTCCTAGTGAGTTTGCAATTAATGGTCCTAACAGAGAGATGCTTTTACCTGTGGATGTGTAGATGGGAGAAAAGCAGCTCTTTGGTATGTGATAACCAGGAGATGAGTACAAAACCTGGGGGTGTGAGAGATCCTGGGTTCCATCCCAAAAGCCTTGAGCGCAAGGAAACTCTGTAGGTCTGGAGTGCCATAATTTGTGAGCAGCAGAGATCACACACCCAGCTCTGGGCAGGGATGATCCCATCACACACCCAGCTCTGGGCAGGGATGCTCCCATCACACACCCAGCTCTGGGCAGGGATGATCCCATCACACACCCAGCTCTGGGCAGGGATGATCCCATCACACACCCAGCTCTGGGCAGGGATGATCCCATCACAC
>JAOTQZ010001639.1:428672-439425 GCA_026546895.1 Pogonocichla stellata | reverse complement strand
GTTCTCAGTCTCATCTGTTCTGCTCACATGTTAGCTGTCAGTAACATGTCACTCGAGTATCTTGTAAGAAAAGACCTGAGGAACCCCTTGCAACTTTTAAAAACACTCACTGAGCTGCACAATACTAATTGTTATCAGAAAATTCGACTTCCTAAGGAATGCATTGAAGCACATGTGCTAATCAATGCCATAGAGAAGACTGGTTTTTTCTATCTTTTTTTTTTCTGCTGCTAGATATGCTGAAATCTGATAAGTATAGTATAGAATAGAAAGCAAATTATGGAACATATAAGTGGAATATATGAAAAGAATTCTGCTATAATTCATAATTAGGCCTCAAACACCTGGTTTTTCGTTTTGGTTTTTTTTTGTTTGGTTTGGGGGTTTTTTGTCAGGTTTTTTTTTGGTGGGGTTTGTTTTTTTGGTTTGTTTGTTTTTGGTTTTTTTGTTTGTAGGAACCAGCAGATCCACAAGCAAAAAAGTCAGCCTGATACCATCTGATTTCCAAAAGGCAATAGTGAATGATGTCCCTCGATAAGACAACTGAAGATATTCAGGGACATCCTCATACTGAGCAACCACTGATGGGAAGAATTCAGGACCTGGAGAATTCCAGAGGAATCTCTGTGAAACTTTATAACATTTACTGTCAAAGGACCAGACAGATTACACCAACAGGAAAGAGGATTTAAAAGATGAGCTAAAAATGTGTCAGGTTATTCATAACAAGAGAACTAGATGGTTACATCCACAAAGGATGTGCAGAATTACACGTACATGAAAAAGCAAACCAACACAGAAAAATACATCTCTCCCACTGCTATAAAATATAAAACCCACCAGCACTGGTCTACCAGTTTTCCTTCTCCTAACTTTCAGTATAGCATGAGTCTATTCTTGAAAGACTGAATTTATCAGACTTTTCAATTGCACCTTGGCTTAACTGATGAAATATCTTGTTTTGTAATTAAGGTTGAATTTATCCTTTGGAAATCTGTAGACACTGTATGGAAAAATACTGACAGTAAAAGAAATTGTTCTTATTTTAAAATGTTGTTTTTAAAATCTTGTTTCACTGTCTGCTTACAGTGCTGGCTGGATTACTTTAAAAATGTTAGATATAAGCCATTAAAAACATCGTTTCACTGAAAGAAATACAAAGAAACTATATAGATTTCAGGAAGAAAAAAAAAGACACATTAATACTAGCAAGCTTATGGTCATGAATGTTGCACTTCATTTGAAAAACATATTTTAGAGGCCTCTGGAAATAAAAAGTGTTGTAAGGTTTAAGTCTTCTGAAAAGGAATTTTTCGTCTTTCTTTGCATATATTGAAATATGAAAACAAAACACAGGGTAAGCATGTGCAAATGGCCTTGTAATCAATAAAAACTATCCTTCTACATTATGCAATTAATCATTTGCTTTCATTTGATTTTCTGCACATCCTATGCCTTTCCCTGTGTTCTGAGGACTACCCTCAACTAAGCAAGATGCCGAGGGGCTCATGAAATCTCTCTCTCCACACTCTGTATGTCATTCACTGACAGCCCTGAAGAGGGTATAGTTGCACAGCTAACTCACTGCTCCTTCTCTCCTGAAGCTCATTTAACTTAAAAACCAAAAGATTCACTAATCTGTTTCCTCCTTTGCCTTTGTTACAGTATTAAAAGTTCAGAACACAAGAAAGAACATGCAGAGAGTTCTAGATCTCATCTCCTTAGTCTTCCAAGGAAGTTACTTAAATACATTTCTGTGCAATTCACCACTATGTTAACCACCTACAGATAAAATAACCTAATTATAGTTTCAATCAAGTCAATATCTGTCAAGAATTTCAGAATTGCAGCACAGACAGAAATGCTGAACAAAAAATGTATGCTCCCTAAATGAAAGGTTTTATTCCACTAATCAGCTAGAGCAGCTCTGATATGAGAGCTGTTTCCACTAAGCAGACCTACATTCCAGACAAATGAAGTCTAAATTACCAGCAGTCATGCAGGCATCAGCTATGATTAATGAAGGTTTACAGGCAAAGAAAACCCCCTAAGCTGAAACCACATTTTCAAACACAGCCTATCAGACAGGATATTGGTAGAGCTTCTATTATAATTCGTGGAACAAACCCTCCTAAGCTAACATGCACTACTTGGAAACAGATAAAAGTATTTCTTAGCTGTCTCTCTATCAAACAGCATTATAAATTACCTGAATTCATTCTTATGCATCTCAGCTATTTTCTTCTCAAGCTTTTGTGACTGCTTGGGAAAAATCTTGAAGTCATTGATGTAATTCTCTGGGTGTTCATCAGGATCATAATCACCAAGCTCAGCTAAACAGATCCAAAACACAAAAACAGAAAAATTGAATCGCAACAATAATTAATAGGGAAAGAATTCAGTAAAAGCAGTGTAATTCAAGGTACTTCCACACTCAGTACGAATCTAGCATCTCACAAGAAATGCTTCTTTGAGGAATTTATAATTAACTGAAACAACAAAATCCTTGTAACTGATACTTTAACCAATGAATCTCAAGAGAAGTTTAATGCCTTAGTAACTACTGCATTAATAAGCAATGCTGAACTATTTTCTGTGGCAGAAAAATGCTCTGTAACACAGAAGCATTGGCAATGTCCCTCTTTGAGTATCTATTATTCTGGTACCAGACAGAACTAAAATAATGCACTCCTCATTCTCCCCTTTTTCACATGATTTATCTGCACTGGCATGGACTGGTCCTAATTCTATTCTAGCGGAGAAACACAGGCCACAATGGTAATCAAGGTACTGGGCAGAACTTGATTTCTCTTCTAAAAGATGTGTCACCTAGGTACCCAAACCTGACACTTTGTGTACTAATTTCCTGAATGAGCCTTGTTTAATAAGGTCTGGGCTCAGTTTTGACTGATTTGTAGTGCATTAAGAGCTTCATTCACATTAAGGCAGAATAAAATTAACTTTATCATATAAAGTGAAGTATTTAAAGAAGCCTGATGCTCATACTTACCTTGGACAATACAGGCACCCAAGTAGGCAGCATCAGAAAAGGAACACAGCAAACGGCCATGGAAAATGTCCCTTTTTATTTGTAGATATAAGAGGTATCTGAAATATAATTTAAAAATTAAGAAGCAACATGCTATCTTTTTGTAACATATTTAACATATCAGTGTGAAACCAATTGCTGCAGCTATTTTGGATCTTTCTCTTGTTGTTTTACACGGCAGGGAAAAGAGGCAAAAAACAACCACAAAGAAAAATATAGGTAAATAGATTTTGTTTTCAATAACAGTGAAACAATAAGAGTAAAAATAACAAAAACCCACCATAGAACATGCTTTATTTAAAATACATACCTATTACAATGCTCATTAATAACGCGAAATAAATTATGGTAATGTAAGCTTGTTTGAGCACCCTTGTTCTCATTAGGTACAGGTTTGCACAAGGAGATCTTCCCCTTGCTGTAGGCAAAACAGCACACTGACCACAGCGGTGATACTTTCCTCTTCTGGTTTTTTGGGGCTTTTTTTTTTGTCTGTAAAGAGCCCTAGATGAAGTTTGAAGGAAGAAATAACCTCATGAGACCTTAAGAGCCACAGGCATGGGGTACCTGCCTGAGGGGGTCACCTCTCCCATTCATCTCTTTCTCTAAAGAAATGGGGAGAAGAAAACAAAAGGTTCCTTCTACCTGTCCTCTGCCTTCTACCACAAAGGATCTTTAAGTTTTATTTCTAGCAGCCTGTGGAATGGCACAGTTTCAAGGTCACCACCTTCTCTTTTGCTTTCTCCCCTGCAGAACAGCCTCCTGTAGATGGATCAAGCCACTGCACAGCAAGTCACTCACATCTTCTTTCCTCACACCTAGCAGGTTACAGCCACTCTACCTAGCTACTTCACCCCATTGGGAAAATAAACTATTTAAACATTGCCTCAACTAGACAAAATCTACCATCTAGAGGGTTCTATCAAGACTCAGTGTCTTCCGTAGACCACCAGGACATTCCTTGACACTGCCAGTCCTCTCCAACCTTGAGCAGCATACAGCATAGCCAATAAAAATGTGATTTATGAAAAACACCAATGTCAGACATATTTTGTCCAAGTTAGCTGCTTCTGTTACCTGCTGATATCATGAGCTTCTGCATCAAGGGCAAGCCTGGAAATACTATCTGAAGGGCAAGAGAAACTTTTTTCCTTTCTTTGTATTTTTACTGAATACAATAAATGGGATACAGTTATCAATGAGAAAAGCAATTTTCTCTTTTTGTAAACATATCCCTTCCCTGCATTACAATACCTACAGTGCACCAAAGGCCTCAGTGAGATGAAATAAAAATTCTTAATCTGCGATGACAGTGTACCTGAAAAGGTTCAACATATTGATGCAAATACCATATATAACCTGGGCAGAGGAGCAGTCCCCACACAAAAGGTTTGGTAAGATTTTTCTGGAGTGCAAAAATAGGATTCTGCTCTTCAGAGAGACCACTAGCTTGAGGCCGAACTGTGTTCAGCTTTTAAGCAGTGCCAAAAAAAATCCAATCAAGGTTTCAGAGCATGGTTTGTTAGCCAAGCTGTGAGGTCAACAGATCAATGTGTGTCATTTCTAAGCAAATAGTTTGTTGTTGACCACAATCAAAGATCCTCAGTATCATTTCCCAGGAAAATCAAGTAGTGTGGGGAGTCTGTCAACATAGCTGGAGGGATGTGATGCCATTCAGGGGGACCTTAACAGGCTTGAGAGGTGCATCTTTGGAAACCTCAAGAAGTTCAACAAGGCCAGCTGTAAGGTCCTGCACATGGATCAGGGCAATCCAAAGAACAAATACAGGCCAGATGGAGAATGAATTGAGAGCACCCCTGAAGAGAATGGGGGTGTTGGTGGATGAAAAGCTCAACATGACCCAAGAGTGTGCAATCACAGCCCAGAAAGTCAACCTTAAGTTGGGCTGCATCAGAAGAAGTGTGAGCAACACGTCAAAGGATGGGATTCTGACCCCTTACTCTGCTCAGGTGACACCCCATCGGGAGCACTACATCCAGCTCTGGGGTCTGCAATACAAGAGAGAGGTGGACTTGCTGGAACAAATCCAGAGAAGAGCCACCAAATTGACCAGGGGGTGGGAGCACCTGTCCTATGAAGATGGGCTGAGATCTCCAAAGCAAGAAGGGCAGCCTGGAACAGGACTAAGACTTTAGAGTTCTTTCAAATGAAGAAGATAAATGTATTTTCAATTGAGAGGAATTTTTGCACATTTTGCCAAAGGCTCAGACACTGCCTGATTTAGTAATTTATGCCTCAGGTGAGCAAAAACTTATGAATGTATACCTGACTGCTAAATTGACCTAAATACTTAGGTGTATGTATATGCTTAAAACTGTATACACTTACAGAAATAACTTGCAAAATCAGATCTGATTTTGCTTCTTCATGTGTCCTTCCACCATAGGTGTTTTTTCCAAGCCCTGACATATCATTATAACCTGATTTATAGCCCTAAGTATTCAAGCTTAACAAGAACCTAGTAAACTTATTCTTCAGTGCTTACACTCACAAATGTCTCTCATTGGAATAACCTCATTTCCAACTATTAGCTGTTTGAAGTACAGATGACTCAACTTCAGGTCAGCCAAGCCCTTCCTCCACGCAGATTAAGGGTCAGCAATATCTATTCTTGTTTTTAAGCAGGCATCATGACCCCCTGAGATCATGTTGCTAGCTGCTTGACAGACAATTTATCTATTATAAGATGTTCAGCGAAGCAAGAAACCTTTCCCACAGCCAAACTTTGTGATTTGGCCACAAAGTGGTTTTTCCTTTCATTAAAGTCATTTCACGCAGTTTATTCCCAGAGCAAATGTGTCTCCTAGTGTTGTTGCAGTCTTTCCAGATGACAGACACGGTCACCTCCAGAGATCCAGAAATTCTTCAAAAATTGTTATCTCAGCATGGTGACTGACTTTGACTCACTACTCTTTTTCATGGTACTGTGTGCACTCAGGTACAGAGTGGCAGAGGGCAAATGAATGTGTTTACAATATTACTGGATTGGGTGCCCTTCTACCTAGAAGAATTTTTGAGTTCTTTATGCATGTTATTCTGAATACCAACTTTGCATTTTAGCTTCCACAGTAGATGTCATCAAGTACAGTGCAGGAGCATTGGCTTCCTGCCAAGACATATGAATCTCCTCTAAACACCAACTACTACGTACAAGTATGTAGCATCACAAACAAAAGAACATATTTTCTATGGTTTACAGAACCATGAAGAGAAAAAACGCTGAACATGAGTCAGTAGTGTGTCCAGGTGGCCAAGAAGGCCAATGGCATGCCAGCCTCTATCAAGAACAGTGTGTCCAGAGGGACTAGGGAAGTCATTCTCCCACTGTACTCAGCATAGGTGAAGCCAGCCTACAGTCTTGTGTCAAGATTTGGGGTCCTCACTTCAAGAAGGGCAAAGAGGTGCTGCAGTGAGTCCAGAGAAGGACAAAGTGTCTGGAGCACAAGTGCTACAAGGAGCAGCTGGAGCTCTTTAGTCTGGAGAAGAGGTTGCTCAGGGGAGACCTTATTGCTCTCCACGACTGCATAAAGGAGAGTTCAGCCAAGTGGGGCCTGGTCTCTTCTCCCAGGCAACCAGAAACAGGACAAGAGGACACATCTTAAACTGCACCAGGGGAGGTTAGGTTGGACATTAGGAAGAAGCTCTTCACAGAAAGGGTGACTGGGCATTGGAATAGGCTGCCCAAGGAAGTGGTGGAGCCACCATCCCTGGAGCTGTTTAAAGAAAGACTGGATGTGGCACTCGGTGGTACAGTCTAGTTGACTGTAGGTTGTGTTATGCCATAGGTTAGACTCGATGATCTCAGATGACTTTGCCAACCTAATTAATTCTGTGATGCCTGAGGAGGCTGTGAACTCATGGGAGGCCCATGGAGAGAGGAGCCCCCATTGGAGCAGCCTTGGAGGAGTGCATCCCATGGAAGAGTCCCAGGCTGCAGCAGTTTTGGGAGGACTGTGGCATGTTGCAGTCCACAGAGAGCTGCTGCTTGTGAGATGGACTCACACCAGAGAAATTCATGGAGAACTGTCTCCAACAGTGTAGGAGGGGAAGGTCTCCTCTCCCTGGGCAATGGAAGAAACACCTTGTGATGAACCGACCATAACCCCCATTTTCCATCTATCTGCACCATTGAAGGAGCAGGCAGAGATGGGAAGGATGGAGGGGTGGGGAGGAAGGCATTTTTAAGGTCTTATTTTACTTCTCATTATCCTCCTCCTATTTTATCAGTAATAAATTCAATAAATGTCTCAAATTGCATCCTCTTTTCCCATTATGGTATTTGGTGAGTGATCTCTCCTGGTCTTTATCTCAATTCATGGATCCTTGACTGCATTTTCTCTCCCCTGTGAGAGGTCTAGCTGTGGAGAAAAGTGAGAGAAAGGCTTTTGTGGGTGCCAGGCATCCATCCAGAGTCAGCATACTACAAGGAGCATCATTCTTTTACTAAGGCTGAGCAACTTTCTCCATTTAAAAGATTATATGAACCATTAAAAAATATATACCCTGCTTGTGTTGAAGTCTGCCGAGTCTCCAGCGTATAAGCAGAGGGCAAATAATTTGAGAAAAATAAGTTAAATCCTTGCCACTTTCTCATCACAATTTTGTAAAAAGCATTGGGAAAATTGCCTAATTAAAAAGAAAAAGCGTATCTTTAGTCTTTCTCAAACATGTTTCAAATGTGCAGCTTCAGTGCCCTGCTGTGGAAACTATTTTCAAAAATAAGGACAGATCTTCTAAACCTATGGTGACACCCATTAAGTTGATGAGCTGAGAAGCACGGAAGTGCATTAAGATTTGGACTCCATTGACAGGTTGTGTCTCAGGAGGTCTATCACTACATAAGCAAGAGAGATCAAAGCAACAGGTCCCACAGCCTCTGAGGACAACTTGTGAGTTACCATCCTAACACCAGTTCACTCTAGGGAAAACAGTGACAAAGCACCACGTGAACCTCCCTTCCATAGTGAGAAGCAGAAATATTTTCCACAGAATTTCCTCTTTAGCAATAATACTTCAGAGTGCCTTGACACCCAAAGACTTGCACTGATTTTATTTCAAAAGCATAGCTGTGGAAATCGTTGCTAATTAAAACAAGAGAAGCTGAAAGTAAGTGGCTGGAAAGGTACAATGTGGCTGACAATATTCTTAGTTGTCCTTAGTGTAATACAATGCAGTGACAGGCAAGCATGCAGCATCATCTGTTGCCCAAGGCACTCCTGGCCTCCAAACATGCAGTGTGCACATGTTTTCAGACTGCTACAGGTTTTTTTTCTACAATATTACAGACATAGTGATAACTTCAGATGGATCATTCTCCACCTTCATTTTCTGAAAATAGTTTCTCGTGTTAAACCACAGAATAACTCAGGGATTACAGTCAAGCCCAACCTATAAAGGGTAGGACAGAAATGAAGCATCAGTAATCTGAGGGGACAACTCTTAAATTTTCTTCCTGTGAGTCATGTCTAAATACTGAATAGTAGACATGCTGTTGTTACCATGATACTTTTTGTTACCAGATACTATTGTTATTGAACTATGTTACATTGGTTTCACAGAAATCAAACCTTTAGAAACCACAGACATACAGCTTCATGTACTGAATAGATGATTTTTTTACATCAGTTATTTCCATGGAAGAGTAGGAAAACCAATTCTTTTTAAGAACTGTAAGTCTCTCTGATGTCACTAAGATGTTTCATTAAAGATTTATTCCTATAAAGCTTTTACAAAGACTGCATCGACAATAATCCACATGAGGAATTAACCACAGGGTTAATTAATGTTCTGAACCAGAGTGGTATGGCAGTGTGACAGGATGTCTTACTGTAACTTAATTTCATTATTTAAATGGGGACCACAGACACCCATCAGATTTCCACCCAGCTAAAGAAGTGAGAGAGCAGCCCTGACATGCATAGGCACAAACAGTAACAGAAATGCAAAGCACTATTACCCTCACTCAGCTGGCTGTACATATACCTGCAAAGTACAGAGGGCTTTTAAGTCAAAGGGTGGCAATATTATTAATTTATTTTCAAAACATCTTAAGAACACATGGCAAAAAATATGACTGTCAAGTGAACTCAGCAGCACTGAAAGAAAAAGGCAAAGCAAAAATCTACCAAGAAGCCAACTAGTCCTCAAGGTTTCGTGACAGTCCTCTGTCAAATTCTAATAAACATTCTTCTGCTTGGATTTCACCAATCATTGCAATTCAAGGAAAAGAAAAATAACTCCAGCCAATCTAGACCATCGACTTGAATCTCACCCTCTGCTTTGGTCATGAAGCAAATTCTCAGAGGTGGGTTACATGACTGCACTTTACTTTCTCACTTCAGGAGCATTTTCTGTATTTTGTTATCATGTAAAACATATGGGCAGAGATGAAGCAAAGCTTCCCAAATAACAACATTGGGAAAGTATTAAGATGATCAGATACAAAAACGTGTTGAATTAAAAACGTCTCGAATTATTTCTCCTTTTTAAGCACTTTTTAAGTTAATGGAATTATTTTTTATAATAGACCATAACCCATTTTTCACACAACAATTTGACTTCAAAAATTCATTTGAAATATCCTAGCAAAGACTAAAATATACTCACAGCACAGTACACATCAGTGAGCCAATTCTTGGTGCTTTGCATTTCAATAAAATGCATCCTAGGAGGATATCCAAGAAGTTTTTAAAAAGTCAGGTAATTTAGACTCTTGAATGAGAAAGGTCTATACAATCATACTCTGGATCATAAAAGGTAAAATGTTCATCCAAGGACAAACAGTAGCAAATAATGAAAATCCATTGACGTCCTGGTTTACAGCCCATTCACTCAGCTGAACAGTTCCAGCGTTTCATCCAAGATAAATAGCGACAATATGAGCAGCATGCCCCAGCTGTTCTGTACAAACTACAAATGTGCCATTCAGCAGAACACAGGCTGCTTCTGAAACTTTCAGTATGAGCCAGTGACAATGGGATCAGCCACATTCATGAAGTGACTAGTGAGCACAAGCACATGCAGTGCCCGGGGGAAGCGCCGATGAAGAGCCGAAGGCAGCGAGTGCTGAGGGGCTCGGTGTGCTGCAGCAGGCAGCCAGCAGCCAGCAGCACGGCCTGCTCACTAACAGGGTGCTAGAGCATGCATACAGTCCTGCACAGCCGGTACAGAGCTCAAAAGAGCTGCTGCTTTTCTACTTTTCACCCCCATGTACACTTCTTGGAAAAATGCCCAGAGCAGTAGAATATTCACAATGGCTAGTAGAAAGGACAAAGCTCCCATTCATTAAGTACAACTGAGCTCTGTTCTCACATCATAAATTTCAAAATTCTGACATAAGCAGTCAGAATTCTTACACTCCAGAGCAGCTGTATTTGAAAAATGTGAACATATTGCACCTCTATATCAGTTTGCTAAAGTCACTACTTTGATAATATTATTTGTGATCCAAAAGACACATCCAAGAACCAGGATAAGTTTTGCCCAGTTGTTTGACCACTTCTTCATTTTTTTGGAAGTTCTTGTATAGTGCTCCATCAAACTGCTTTAAAAAAACTGTAGCTATTACAGTAAAAAAAAGATGATCAATATAGCAAATGTCAGCCTATGCTAATTTTGCCAGAAACAGTGAGAACCGCACCCTCGACAACCTGCCTTTTCTTGAACTTGTTAGCAATGCACATT
>JAOTQZ010001639.1:124007-134187 GCA_026546895.1 Pogonocichla stellata | reverse complement strand
ATGTATTAAGAAAAGTACTAAGATTGGAACTGTAAATTAGCAATTTTGTTTGAGATATAGGAAAATATTGGGTTGGATTTTGGTTCTCCTGCTATAATTCATTCTACAAAGAATCTGCACAAGTTCTGCACACAGTATAGAGTATTTATACAATTAAACAACTATGATGTAATTGCCCTTCAAGTATTTAATATTGGTGTTTACATTTCTATTGACCTGTTGGTCTTGATGCTTAATTTTGTGCTTTAATATATGTGAAATAAGAGATCTGAAGTAATTCCATAACAGGAACTTTGTCTGTGCAACTAGACAACTCACAGGTCTACCACATCATTTATCTACCTATTATTGATTCTTTTTTAACATATTTTTTTTTATTATAAGCATAACCTGAAAGGGAAAACAGGACCTAGAGCAAAAAACCCCAAACAGTTTCAGGAGGGGATTTTAAAACTGCTAGTAGAAGTCAGCTTGCCAACTCCTATACACCTTTACTGGCTCATTTATGTCTTTTGAATATTTTCCCATAAACTTAAAGTTTGTGCAAGTCTAGAGCTAAAAATATGTAAAGTGTATCATTTAATGAGCCAGCTGTCTGTAGAATGAAAGGCCATAGATAAGAGGCTGCATTTGCCAGTTTATTTCATTAGTAGGAGGAAAGAAATGGTGCCATCTAATCAATTAAAAATTTTTCATTAGTACAGAGCCATGTGTTATACCAAACACCTGATCTCAATTTCTTATGTTGATATTCATCACTGGGAATAAATATTTTAAGGATGGAAAACAAATGGCTATTTTATGAATATATCGAAGGATTAATGAGAATGATATGGATGTAAGAGAAATAGTAAAAATATGTCATTGATGTGTGGAATGAAGTCTTCTAATGCTAGCATGGTTAGAGTCACTTGACAAACTACAGTAAATTATTTCTCTCCTTGTACCACCAGCTGTTTATGAGGTCAAGAGTGTGAACCGTGCTCTTTGTGCCATTACTCTTCAATGTAGTGAGCCTTGAATGTAACACATCTAGGAATAGAATTTCAGCACAAAAATCCTTACTTGATGATAGCCAGAATGTCCTTTTCCTAAGTATTCTACTCTTGTGAATACACAAAGAGAATGTGTATTTTTTACTTGCAAATTGCTTCAGCAATGTACCCGAGCTTTATATGTATGAGCATCCCCTGTCATGTTTTGCTGCTCGTTCTGTTGTTATATTCTTAACAAAGGAAGAGATTGCAAATTGCAGTCCTCTGGGGGATCTGAGAGAAATCAACTCTGAATATAATTTAAAATACAAGTTAAATAAACCACACCTAAAATTTATAATAAAAGCTTTGACTACTGTTCAGAGAAAGAGTATTTTCAATAAATTTCACAGACTAAATGAATTATGCAGCACACACCTGCCTCTCAGGATTAATTCTCATTTTACAGCGAGCTTGGAAAATTGTTATTTCTTGACCTAAAAGGAGGTTAAAACACTTTCAGTGGAAATCGATTCACTTTAAAGTATTTAGCACTGTTCGTATTTTGTAGAAGTATATATGACAGGGTGAGTTTCAATTGGTACTTTATACAGTAGTTGTGGGAAACCCATCATACACAAAAAGAAACGTGAATGAGTGTTTAGCAAGATAGATAATTTCATTATTTTTTCTTCTAAAATGCTCACTGAAAGAAGAGCAGAGAAGTACAGACGCTCCTTATGTCTTGTGCTGGTGTATGTGACTACTTCATAAATTGAAGGAAAGTGATTGTTAAAAAATATCTGTGTTACTAACCTTGTTCTTCACACAAAGACGACCTTCAACATCATCAAATACTGCTACATGCTGCAAAACACGCATCTTTATTATTTATACTATAGTTTCAGCTGAAATAATATTTGTTTATCAGTGATAAGTCTCAGACTCAGAATAAAGACTGGAGAAAATTGATAAAAATTTTTGACTGGTCCTTTGTATGAGGCAGGAACACCAAATTTACAACATTCTTGACAAATACTTGCTTAACCTTAACCTCCACTGAAAGAAATGACAATTTGTGTAGTGGCATTGTTGATGACATTATTCAAAAGTGAGCAGAGAAAATTAACTGTCACAAGTAGATGCAAAAGTGAACTACATAAATCCTCTGCAATGACACACCTTACTTACAGAAGGTGAAACACAAGCTCAATTACGCCTGCACAGCAGTACACTCAACAAAAAGAAGTAACCATTGCTATTTTATGAGGAGATTAAAGGTAATGAAGAAAGGGCCCTGACATGCAAATTTTATTCATGTCTCAAACAGTCCTAATGCCTCTCTGGTCCCATGGCTATGTTGACAAGAATTAGCACTTCTACACAGTAGGAAAGGATCAAAATCAGACTAGTTTTCTCTGAGAAGCTATATAGTCTGTCTTTGGAGATTTTCAAGCCTTTACTTGAGCAGGACAAAGCTCTGAAAAGCCCAGTCTTGATTCATTACTGAATCTGGTCCAGACAGCTGGTTGGGTTTAAAGGCCTCTCTTTCCATTTGAGTGGTTACCTGATCAGGAAAGTGGAGAAACTTGTACTGAGACCCTGTCGTCTGTGCTGAGTGCTGTTTGGAAATTTTACTTCAGATCATATTTAGTGCTGTCTGCTGGACCAAATTTTGCAAGCAGAGACATGTCTGAGGCTCATTTACAGCCCTGAAGTCCTGTAGGAGGCTGGGTGCATTCAATGAGTGCCCACATCACAGGATCAATGCTACTATCCTCTAAAAGGAAGCACATACCAAAAATGAAACAGTATGCAGTCACTAGCTGCATGAAGAGATTTATTTCAGAATAGTGTTTTTCCTCTGAAACAAAGTACTATTGCAAACACTTACCATATATATGAAAATAAATTTGAAAATTTGGCACTTAGTACCCCAGTGATCTTATGCTGTCCTCCTCACTCTTCCAGAAGAGGTCTTGTGAAAGTCTTCCTCTCAGCCTGAGGAGTACTGTGTAATAGGAAGCAGACATGCTGAAAGGACAAGTGGTTTACTAACCTCTGGGTTTGATGCAGTAACAAGATTTAACTGGAAGATTGTGCATTGGCTATAATCCAGTTTTAGCTGAGACTTTATTAAGGTGTTTTTACTATTATTTGTTATCAAGAAGAGAGGAAAGAAACTCAAAATTATATAATGTAACTCTACTTTATTGCAGCATTTAACTGTTCTTCCATTCGGACCTGTAATTTTCTTATCTTTCTTCCCGGTCCCTGAGCACTGACTGACAGGAAAATTGTGTTACTCTAGTATCATTTAAATAATTTTCTGAACACTTAGAAATGAAGTGATAATCATCCATTCCTCTCATGTACTGCTGATGGAGACATAATCAAGTATGAAAGAGAAAAATTTTTCCCTACACCAGGAAAAGTCAGGAAGCTCTTTCCTACAAACAGCAGTCTTGCTTTGAAATCTAGAGGAAGAAAGGCAGAGACAGTTGTTTGAACTTCCCCTTGGTAGACGAGTGATTGTATACAACAGCAGAGATTTGACAATATCTAGTAGCAGAGAAGTCTCGCAGCAAGTTAATCCTGCATCTGTTCTTTGAAATTCAACTCAACTTTTTTTATATTTTGCTTGTGTTCCCATTCTAGTTTTTTAGGATGAGACAGTTTGTAAGTTTAGGTGGGGACATTTAAACTGGCCTTTAGTCTCACACAAGTGAACAAAATTCACCTGATTATTTCTGTGGCAGATCCAGAGGCACAAGAAAACTCCATATTTGCATGGTAAAAGAAGAATACAAGGAAGAGATGTATTGAGGAGGAAAATGGTCTAAGGTGCCAGAGAAATTACAGCCATACCTACCACCTGATGGTTCTAAATCAAATGCATTACTCTAATGAGAAGGCAAGTTTTGGAAATCTACAAAATGTAGTCAACACTTAGCGGACCTGTATTTTTGCACACGAGCCTGAATAGTATAAATACATGTCAATTTATGCAGGGAACAAATAAAAATCAATAGCAGTACTTGCAGTGGTGGATTGACCTTAGCTGGCTGTCAGGTGCCTGCTAAAGAGTCTCTAACTCTACTCTCCTCCACTGGACATGTGAGAGAAAATATAACGAAAGTTTTGTGGGCTGAGATAAAGGCAGGGAGAGATCACTCAGCAACTGCTGTAATGGGCAAAACACACTTGGGGAAATTTACTGTTAATCAACTCAGAGTAGAGTAAGGACAAAACCAAATTTTAAAATACCTCCCTCCCACCTCTGCCCAGCTTCAACTTTCAGATTCTCCAGCTCTTCTCCACCAGCAGCACACGTAAGGGAGAATGGGGATTGTGGTCAGTTTTTCCCCTCTTTTAAATACATGATCCCAGAGGTACTGCCACTGTCATGGAGGTACTGCCATTTACACTAGGGGTACTTGCCCAGTGGCGAGTCCATCTTGGAGCCAGTTGGCATTGGCTCTGTCAGACATGGGCAAAGCTTCTGACAGCTACTTACAGCAGACACCTCTAAAGCACCCTTTCTTTTAAAACGTTGCCATGCAAACCCAACACACTTTAATGGAGCATGTGTATTCAAAAAGAAAGGAGAATATGTCAGAATGTAGAGTGGGTGCCTGTTTCTCGTGCCATGTCTGAAAAGGTGTATTTCCCCAGCCAAACTGTGTCTCATTGCCTCTGAAAGTAATTTAGAAAAAAGCAAATCATTAGTCTGCCTGCTGTGATTTCTCACAAGCAACATTTGCTTTGGAAAATTATTTCTTCTCTTGAAGACCAATTTGTTTTTTATCTTTCCTTGTGTACCATCTTTGGAAACATTGTGTTGTATTGACAGATCTCTCCAGAGACATATACGCCCACTTCCATTTTTCTATAAAGCAGGTAGTACTTTAGACTTAATTTTTTTAAATGGCAAATTATAACTTCCCAGGAAATCTTCTTTTTCTTTGTAAATAATGAGTGCTAGACAGTCTCAACATTGTCATACATATGAAGTGAGGTACTGGTAATTCGGATGGCCCACAGGTAGCTTACTAAGACAAAGATTTCTTAATAAATTTAAATGGTTTTGAGTCATTACCATGCTGATTGAAAAGAGATAAATTTTTCTGCCAATCTTAAAAGAGCTGTTTTTTGATCCCCTGTTCCATGACTGTTAGTCTTCCAAGTTGCTTGACAATTTGAGCACTTTATTATGTTTAGGTGTTTCAGTGTTTCCCTAAACACTGGCAAACAAAAGACAAGAGTCAGCACTGGGAACTGCTTTCGAGGAGCTGACTCAAAGGTCTTTTTTCAGCACAGAGTAACAATCAATCTGATGCGCTTTCGAATGCATCTATAACTTCAGTGGAATGTATATGTACTTGAAACATACAATTCTTGAAGATCCATGATGAACTGGATCCTAAGTGATGAATGATAAATTAATTGAGGCATTTTTAGTCTTTTTGAACAACTATTTTGTGGTATTGATTCCTTAAGATATTTGTTCCTATCCCATAATATATATCACATCTGCTCTGTGGCCAGTGAAAAATGGTCTGGGTCAACCACCTTACTCCCAATGACTTAGGGTGCAATTTCTATTTAAAAGATCCTGGTAATTTAGTTCCTTAACATCTGTCTTCTAAGAGATTAATTCTCCTTTAATTTGCTCCATATCATTTGTGACTAGAGAAAGCATGGTTTATGTTCAAAACCTTTGGGAAGCATTGGATAGTGTAGATATAGTACCAGCAGTTTTGGAAGGTACTTAAAACTACCAGCAAGGAAACAGAACTATTTTTAACAGCTGTTGGATCAAAATATCATGTTATATATAAGAGAGGGTTTTGATTGAATTTGCTTTTGTTTTAATGGCTCTTCACTCAGTTGATTTATTGACAAACCAACTTAGACTCACAGAAATGAAAGGAGTCAAGGTCTTAATGGTGACTAAATGCTGCTGTTGTTTTCTATGGGAAGGATAAAGAAATACCATTTCCAGAGCTGATGTGTTGGTAGGCTTTGAACTTAATACCACTTAGACGAAGTTTTAGTTGCAAACATAGGAATGCAGGCAAGTTTAAAAAATCAATGTAAGGAAAATTATAGATATATTCTTCCTTTTAACCAAATATGTATAACAAAACCAAAAGTTAATATGGATTATGCGGTAAATTATTTTTATTTTTTAAGTGGTCTGTTATTTTGCTTGCTTTTATTCTTGTAAACAGTAGTGCCGTGCTCCTCCTTGCTCCCAGTTTTGCTTCCCTGACATCAGTGCCTGCCAGCTAACTTCCCTTGCCAGTGGTTTAGTAGGGAGGCTACACTGAGTGTCTTGGAAGCATTTTTGCCCAGGGTTACGCTGTGTGTCAGTACCTGTGTGCAACTCCAGGTGATGGTATGATTGAACAAAATGATTTACTGGGGATGTGTCAGTGGCTGCTGTGGGGAAAGAAGGAGATTGTCCAGGGCCGTCTGTCACCACAGGCTCTCAGTTACAGTTCCCATTCCTGCAGTGCTCCCTCTGAGGCCAAAGCGTGAGTAGCTGGGCTGCCCCCCGAAAACCTGGGAATCTTGAGGCCTGAAGCTTCCATTGCCTGACAAAGATCCAGAAAAGGCATGAACATGGGCAAGTGAGCTCCAGAACAGAAGAGCAAGCCCTGCCTGCCTTCCCAGCACAGCTGTGGGAGCTTGGACTAGCAGAGTTGGGCTGCTCTTGCAGAGAAGTGAGAAAAAAAAGCTGTGCCAGGTAGGCTGGAGAAGGACCAGGGATGCCGGGGTGTGGAGGCACCACCGGGAGGACCCATCAGGCTGGTGCTGTCAGCACAGCCTGCATCTCTGGGCTGCACGCAGGTGTTTTGGGCCATGTGCAGCCTGACAGCCCTGTGCTGGCGCATGGAAGTAGGAGGCAGGGAGTGCACCCGGGGAAGGTTTTCCCTTGCTGCAAGCTGACTAATGTTGCTATCCTGATAGCAGCAAACCAACAAGTTGCTCAAGGACGTAAAACTGACGTTAAGCAAACTAATTCTGCATCCCAAGAAATTCTCCCCATGCACTTCCAGTACTGCAGAGGAATCCTTGGATAAAAACACCTTACGATGGGTAGCTCTTTGGTTTTGGGATGAAACCAGCTACTGGAAAGCACCTGGATATGTATTGTATGGAAGAGCAGGCGAAGTGCAAGCCCAATGCACTGCTCTGCTGGTGCCCTGTTAGGCTGCAGCCAGCCAGTTCCCTACACTCAGCAGGTCCAGGGAAGCACAGGAGCCTGCTGGCAGGAGGTGTCTGAGAGTTGGAATCAAATGAAGCTCATCAAAATTAGGGGTAAAGTATTTTTGCTAAGGTGAGTGAGTTTGTAATTTAGTGCACTCTGAAAATTTCTAGGGCATGTTCTACATTTGCCTAAAGGACGAGACACATCACCTTTCAATAATACTTCATTATGATGATGCCAGCTATCTTAGATGTGGTAATTGAGACTAGATTTCCCACGAAAAATGATGTTTCATTTAAAAATAGGGCTTATTTTTAATCCACTTACCTAGTGCATATAAATGCACTATTGATATTTTAGGACACTTTTGCTACTAAAAAAAAAAAAAGATAGGAAACCAATATAAACCCAAAGGTTTTATTTCATAAATTTTCACTGGAAACATGGGAAGAGAGGAAAATAGAGAAAGCTGTTACTTAATTTTAGAAATCTTAGCTTAAATAATAAAGCTTATCTTAGCTTTATTATTATTATTTATTATTTAAATCTAAGCTTAAAGAATACTTCGGGAAACATATCAGGAACATAAACTGCTGAAATATGAACCTACAAAGTATTTCATATATTCTTATCACATTATGATCAAGGACAGTTTTAACAGAGGAGTGCTCCAAAAGGGACAGAAAAAGGATACACACGTTATTTTTAATTAAACACGTCTATTTTCAGATTTATTTATCTTGCTGTCTGTAGACCATGAGAAGTGAATATGTTCAGGCAGGCACTATTTTCTTCATTTTTTGTGTCTGTCCAAAGAGTTGTCATTGTATTCTATTTTTCAATTTTATGACCTTGTCTTAGGATAGTCTAGGGGTTTAGATTTTAGACTTAGACAAATCATTCATCTCTTCCTTTGTAAATGGTTCATGGGAGACATTGTAAAACTGATGATTAAGCTCTGTTAGAAGGCAATGTGTTTCAAACTAAGTATTTTAAAAAAAACATCAGTTACAGTATATTGCTCAAACTACTTATATAATTATTGACTGTCAGTTGTATTGAGGTTTCTATTTATATGATTGACTTATAGTTACATTTTAGTGCTCATGTTCTTGGTGATTTTTTATCCTTTATAAGGCTTTTTCAGTTAGAGATGCACCAACTTTGCCAGCAGCTTACATGTACCAGAACAGCAGGTTGCAGTAAGTAATGAGGTGGTAGCTGCATGCATTGAGATCTTCCTGTGGTACAGTTCTGTGTGTTTTCAAACATATATAGAAAATATTCCATTAAAGTCTTTCTTCAGCTATACATTTTCTACATGCTGACAACATCACAATTCATGACAGATTACAATCCTAAAGCATGTGAATGGTGTTTTGCAGTGTATTGCTTAGCATTCAATTATCTTTTATTAGGTGGCATAAACATGAATGTTCAAATGAACTTGAAACAAAAACTCAATTCAGCTGTGAGAAGAAATAACTTTCTGAAGACCTGCCACTGAGCAACTGTAATTATTTTTATATTTTTCTCCAACTTTGGGCAAATTTACACTTTACAGCCTACTTTGAATAAGAGGATAACAAATGTATCCCAAAGACAACTTATAAAAACCTTTTGATTTTTCTTTTAATGAAAATCGGGGAAATGTTGCTGCATTTTTCAAACTGCACAATTTATAATCCCTGGTGATTATAGGGTAGATAGTTATCTGAAGAAGATTCACTGTTTATCTTATATGGCCTGCTGAATATAGATAAAGATGATGAAGCCTACAAACCAGCAGGAGGAGAGCAGTGCTGTATTGAGTGGTACACGACAGATACTATTCTCTGCAGTTCTGAAGTGATGCTGGTATCAAAGAAGGTGTTTTGCTACCAAACATCCCCGGAGCATGGAACATATTTATCATGGAGCTGCTGAGATATCAGCAGCTGGAAGTATCACCCCTAACTTTATATTCGCTTCATTGTAGTGTATGTAGCTTTCAGGTGAGTAGTGGATAAAAAGATTCTGCTGGTTTTCTTGCTGTGAATTAGGGTATTTTGCTGTGATGCAGTCATGTGGCATGCATAAAAAGCCTGAAGTTGGCTTTATTTTTTGTTGAGCAAGAGAAAGGAACCTGCAACATCTCTATCACAAGTAGAATGACTCGCCTTCACAAGTGGCAAAAACACAGGAAGTTGCCACTGTAAATATCAAGCTTCAGCCCACAAAACCAAGTAGTATCTTGAAGTATTCCCAATCATAATAGCTCTTCTGACTGAACACAAGACACAGAAAGGTGTAGTAAGTTCCAGTCCCCAAATGCAGCTCTAGTTTATCTGCCAGTCTATCATGAGTCAGCTAACACAAACTGCCACCCTAATCCAGAGCAGCTGTCTAATTACAATTTTGTTATTATTAATTACTGAGCAGAAAATCATTTGTAATTAGCTCAGACTAAATCATAGTTTAAACAGCCAAAAATTACATTACAAACTAAAGTGTAATTAAAGCACTACACTAAAGTGTTTATTTAAACCCAGTCTATCTACTGCAGATTTTTCAATCAGGTTCTCAGGCTCATACATAGATGTAATTAGTCTTCAGTACTGACAGCATACTGCATTTATTCATTAAGCATCAATATTGTTGAACAAATGTAAATAAAATTTAGACAGGAATTCTTTAAAGGGGCAGTCATGGAAACATCTGGGTGAGATAATGAAGCTGGGAATGATGTGAATATTAATGAGTTTTGGTGCTGCTCTGGTACCCTAAGAATTTTTGAAGGCACACACTTTGAACTCCTACTACTTGCACTGAGTTTGCATGCACCAGTGATCCTCCTTTTACTGGCATGTAAAAGATAGCTTGAAACTGGCTGTTTCAGTGGAGCTCTGGGCTCTGCACCTGGACAGATGCCCACCAAGCAGACAGGATAGAATTTTGTCATCTAAGACTGGGAAGAAAAGCAGCACACAGCAATGCCACTGACTTTACT
>JAOTQZ010001630.1:382175-394118 GCA_026546895.1 Pogonocichla stellata | reverse complement strand
GACGCGCGGGTGGGCGGCCGGCGGGAGCGCTCGGGGGGCAGCGCTGCGCCCTCGGCGCGCCCTGGGATCCGCTGACTTCTCACAGATTTATTTAACATCACAAAGAGGTGCTTGGGTCCGCGTCTTAACCTGAATGCTGTGGGAAATCTTAATAAATTATGTATGAAGCAGTGGGTCCTTTCTTCCCCTTTGTCAGATACGCAGCTTTTATGCTAGTAATTAGGTCATTGCTATCAGAGCACTTCTTGCTTTTGTGAAAATGTGTGGCGATTTTTGGAGGGCGCGTATACTGCCGGATCATTTCGTCCTATTCGGGTTTCGTGTCAAGATACAATATTCTTCCCGTTGACTTACATGGAGGACCTTGTCTGTGGGCTGTAAGGGGCATGTTCGTTTGATAGGGCTTTTTTCAGAGGACCAGTAGGGCCCGGTTTTGACTTGATTTGGAGAGTCATACCCTGAAAAATGCCTTTTAATGGCGTAGCAAGAAACACAGAGCTTTGTAGTGTGCATAGAAGTATTTTCAGTAAATTTCAGTGAATTTGTGAATAGCGCAATATAGATCTATTTCCTTTTTAAGTACCTCCATCCTTTGCCGTTTGTTCTGTTGAAAATGCTTCTTAATGGTTTTTTCCCACTGTGTTTTTACCATTTGGTTAATTTTTTCAATTATCTAATGCAGATAATAGATTTATGAGTATTTTGCCAAGAGTATTGTTCTTTGAAAATACACATAAGCATGTATACTGAAAGCCATTTCCTGGAGCCAGACTCTTCTCTATTTTTAAGGAGACTTGGAGTAACTGTTAAAATGCTCTACTCCCTCTCAGTTCTGTTAAATACAGTGATGCGCAAAAAAGGTTACATGAGGAAAAGTCTCAGTTTAAATACCTGCTTTATGCATCCCCTCAAAACATTTTCTATATATGCCATTGTTTTAAAAATCGTGAGTCTCTGGTTTTATCAGTAAGAGAGGCTTTGGATAATACTACATTTTAAAGCATCTCTTGAGAACTTACTCTTTGAAATAACTGGTTCCAAAAGGTAGATTGGTGATACTAGATATTTCTGCTTTGCATTTTGAATCTTTGTTACAATTGCTTAAATGTTAGAAGAAACAGAAGATGCAGAGGTGTTTTCAGCCTTTTTTTTTTCCTAAAAGGAAAGAGTATGACAAAGGCACAGTGATTATGGTGACTATTATGGTGATACTTCTTCCTGTACCTTTTTAACTCTTAAATAGTATCGTTCTGTATAACCACTGTAGTAGTTCTGCAAGTCACACTCTGAAAATGGTAACTTGAATACAAGATCACTTCTTCGTATAATACTTCAAATTATTTATGGGTGCAAACTTTCCTAAACATCATCCCTGAAATACAAAATACTTGGTTATGTTAAATGTTCTGATACATCTTGTCACAGTATGCTGTTGTTATATCAGCATGGAATTACACAGCACAGGTTGGAAATACATGTGGCTACAACTGGTTCTCTTCATCTCTAAGTTCTTATGTTGGATTTTAATATGCATCTTAATTTAGTTGGTTAAATGTTTGTTGATGACATATGGTAAATTCTTCTGTTATCAGTGTGGCAAAATCCTGTTTAAAATAGGCCATACTAATAATGATATGTTGTAATGGTAAGTTATTGTCAGCAAAGACCTAATTTCCACTAATGGTTTTCCAAAATACGTTCAGCACCTGTGTGATCAGATGCTGATACATTTCCTGCAAGATTAATGGTCTTCTAGTTGTTAAAAGTGCTGAAGGGATCCCTGAAGATGGCCCTGATAGGTCACCCGAGATAGAGAAATATTTATTGTAAATTATTTTTATAATAGAATTTTTTATAGTATCTATAATGTTTTTAATTACAACTGATTTATATCATGTTAATTGTTTTGGCTTTGTGTTTTCAGGTAAAATAGGAAAGAAAATACCTGTCTCAGACTTTTTAATAGCTTAAACTTTTAAAGAATTGAATCCTTAAAAGATTACAAGAAATGTATAAGTAAACAGGAGCAAGTCATGTGCAGTGAGGGCATACACAATTAGTCGTGAATAACAAGGATGATCATCTTGAAGGGTGAGTGTTCGGGCTTGTGAATCATTCCTGATCCAATGTAAGTTATGATTCATATGGTGTCTGGAGTGGTTTGTATTCAGTATAGTATTTAAATGAAAATCACGTTTCGAATTTTCACAGTCATATTCTGAAAACAGCGTGACTAACCAGCTAAGGAACTTCCCAACCCAGAATTATAAAGGAAGAAGTGGAAATTTTCTTGACAGTGTAAAGAAGATGAACTTGACAGTTCATAGCCTGAAACATGACTTCTTGATTTTACTCTTTTTGTATTAATAAGATTTTTTTTTCATTGTTAGCATTCTTTAGTGAAATTCCAAACATTAAATTATTTCTGTTTTTCACACAAACACACACTTGACCTTTATCATTCTTGACATGTAATGAGGCACACAAGAGTTCAGACCATGGTGTTCGCATTCCCTCTCCTCATGGTCTTTTACAGAATGCTGAGAACATGCATCACTTATCACTTTTGGTTAAGATGAACAGATGATGCTTCTGTTCATGATTGATGAGTATAGGCCAAGTATTGAAGTTACAGAAGTATTGCAAAATATAATGATAGATTGAAAGCTCTTCCCAAGTTATTAATTAATTTCTGAAAGAATTAAACACAAAAACCAAGTCTTTACCCAGTCCCCACTCAAAACGAACCCTTAGGAAGGTCAGGTATAGTAACCTTTGTGTGTTTTAGTCTGCTGTCCACAAAAGTATAGCCTTCATGCAGAAGTGAATAGAAAAGCTAAAAGGAAAATCTTCATGCAACTGAAGTTTAGAGAAACTTGTGTGGTCTCCTTTTAAAGGGACTAAAGCTTTCACAAGTTGTGTTAGGATAACTAATAGCAGTAGCAGCTCTTCATCTGGTCTTTGCCTTTTTTACACATGGTTGAAAACCCCAGGAATCCACAGTACGTGTTATCTAGAGATTATAATTTGGTGTGATGTGTTATGAGTTTTTTTCAGTCTCATGCTTTTCAAATTTATTCAAATGGGCAGTGTTATATAACTTGCAATTAATTTTCTGTTGTCAAAGGCCTTGTTGGTAAAGGAAACTGGATGACGAGCAGATTTGTGATGATTGTTTTTTATACTTCTTCATCCACCTCTGATCACCTAAGGGTGCTGAAGCAGAGCGAATGAGAACATTAACAAATCTGCTGCCTCACTCACAGGTGCTTCTCATTCTGGGCTGAGTATTTTCTTAGTTGTCTCTAACCACACTCAAAGCCACTTCCAGACAGCCTCATTATATTTATGTGCCCGTATTGCTCAGTTGAAGAGAATCCAAACAAAATGGCTTCCCTTTCAGCTGCTCCTGGCTTGAAGTTTTGAAGTTCTTAAATTCGGGTGGGGATAGCAGAATCAAAATGCTGGCAACAAAGGCCATTATGGTAAAGGATGAACTTATCACCAGATGGAAATAACATTGTTTTTCAGGGTGATGTTGGAGAAGGCAGAAGTATTTTTTCTGCTGTTTGGAGTGAATCAGGATAATGGGCTTTTATGATTTGAGTCCAGTGAAGTATATTTCAGTGAGTAGGAAAGGAGAGACTTAAACAATGCCAGTAAAGGATAAACATTTTTCGATTGGCAAACCTTCAAAGCCTGCCCAAACTGAAATGGATAAGACAATCCCTGACGCAGTGGTACTCATTTTTGATAAGTTCTTGAACACAGCTCTTGGGGTGCTGGTATTTTGCCAGAACTGAAAACCTGAAGGCAAGCTTCAAACAAAATAATGGAAAATTCAATACAGGATTCAGTCAACAGAGAAATTGAACTAATGCAAATTGACGTGGTTTGATATGTTCAAAATAAGAGCAGCAAAACCCCCACACACTTCTGAGTGTATAGATAAGGAAGCTACATGAAAATGGTCCACTTTAGGGGCTCGCTTACCTTGGAACAGCTGTGCTGGATTTTTTGCCCCCGCCTGTCAGTCTTTCCCCTCTTTTGGAAATAGCTGTGCAACAGCTGCTGAAGCATCGTGGCTAATGACCCAGCACAGTAAGCTTAAACTGACACCTATTTCAGATTACCTTGGCAGTCAGGCAGTAATCTGCAGTGGTTTAGCAGCTGCCGCTTGAGCAGCTGAGCCCTTCCTCTCTTCCCTGGGTGGGAACCGTGCAGGGATGGGTGGGGCAGACAGCTGGGGGGGCACCAACGCAGCCCTCCTGGCCACCCCACCACTAGCCAGAACCCCTAGGCCTAGTGCTTAAAAATAATCTGTTTTTCAAGGTAGTGTAGAGAAACTAATTGGGAAAATGTCATGACAATATCACCATTTCCTCCCTGAATTCAGTGTAGAGTGCCCTAAATTGACAGAATGGTAGAGGATAACAAGGACGAGCTACTGGGCCCCAGACTGAGGAGTTGCATAGAATTTGTGAAGGTAGAAAGAAATCAGAATTGATGGTCCTTCCCAGCCTTACTAAATTATGTTTTAGATATTTATGAATTTTGGGCAGAATCAATATTTAAATGTAGATACAAAAAAAAGGTCAAAATTTGGATACAAAGATGAAAAATATCAAAATAGGTAAGAATGTAGATACGTTGTGTCTACATGTAGAGTTAAATTTTTTACATTAAGAAGATAAGCAACATGGTGAAAAATCGGAGTTACAGAGGAGTAAATCTGCTTACTGGTAGTAGTAGAATATGATTATAGTGTTGATAGATTTTATGGATAAAAGCAATAATAGGAATCTGAAATATTTTTATAATGAGATTTAATATTACATTTTTAAGGTTCTTAAAAAGAACCTCTTCAGGACATATTGAATATATACGCTTGCTGATTTCAAAGAAGAAGGCTCTGATCAATTAAGAAATTCTAAGTTTTCAGGCAATATTACATTTTTTTCCTATCACTTGGGATTTCAGATCAAAATGGGTGCGTGTAAATTCCTGTCTGGGCAGTGACTACTGATATAGTTTTCTTAATATAGGAAAATGGATATCTAAATCTTAACAGTATGTTTGCATAAATTTAGACTTCTCATTAATTTTGATTTTAGTGCATAAAAGAGTTCTATCCAGCTTGAAATTCCTCTTTGATGTGTATATTCATGCAAAGTGCTGATTCAGTAAAGCGTGAAATTTCTTGTCTCAATTTCACCTTACTTTGATAGGAGATGGAGAAGAAGCTTATTAATGATGAGAAATATGGGTCAGGGAAGTAACACAGCTAGATTTTGGGTGTCTTACATGAGGGTATTGAATTTCGAAGTTTCTGTATTCCAGTATGGTTATTTTTTGAGTAAGTCTAGAGAACTCAGGATCTGCTCTTGTCTTTGATGACCACTTTGTGAAGAAACAATGCAGTTAAGAGTGTAAAACAGAGCTTGACTTGAAGCATAATAGTGAATTTCACGAAGGTGGGTTGTGTTGCATTTGTGGTGTGTTTTCTCTTAGGCTGAGTGAAATGTGAAATGGATTCTGGAGATCAGAGTTCTTCCCTTCTCTCTAGTGGTTTCCTACAGGGGGAGGGAGAAGAGCTGTTTTTTCTTGATCCAGCTGATTCTGACACTAGTGGTGTTGAACATGTTTGCGTGTCCAGTGGTAGAGCTTCAGACTAGTGGGCCATGTCTAACGTATTCCTTGTTTTTCCTTGGGCTAGGTTATTCTGCTCCAGATGAGGTGGGATGTGGCTAGGAGACCTGTCTGGCCTAGAGAGTCCAGAGTTTTACTCTTTCCTCAAGTAATATAACCACTGAGAAATTTCAGGAAGGGGATGAGGTGGTACAGTCAGTTTCTATTTATGCTAGGTGGTACAGTCAGTTTCTATTTACGATCGTTCTGTGTCTAGAAAACCTATAATGTATAATTTATAAATTATTTTTAATTTATAAGTAATTATTTTTTACTCGGAGCATAAATCCAAGGATTGCTTTGGGACTTGAATTCTGATCTGATGTGTCAAGTTTGAGGCAGTTGGAAAAGATGTCTTTTCAGAAGAAAGGCAGATTTTAATTTTGAGGGGTTTATCTCATACATGGAACAGCTTATGTGTAATGGAGCCCTGTGATTTCACTCTAGAGATCACGTGCCTGAGAGATGACACAGTGTTCAGCATCAGAAAGCCTAAGCTGCTTTGTGGTCATACATTACCTTTGTCAGTTTCCCCTGTTTTGAAATTAAATAATGGTGTCTTTTGTGAAATACTTCGGCATGGCATTATTTCAGGAGAGGAAGAAGCAACAAATATCTTGGAGATACCAAAAGAAAGTACAGCATTTGTCTGTATTGACGTGTATGAATACAAGACTGGACTTCTTGAGCCATGAAATCTGGCTTCTTGTGTAGTATGCTTGGCAAGGATCCTGCTGAACTACAAGTTCTAATTAATGCTGCCAGCCTAGGTTGATAACTGTCTGATTTACACCCATTTTTTCTGTGTTGGTATTGTGTTTTAACATAAATACTGTTCTTCCTTTTCAGTATTTTCCCTTCCCTAATGACAAAATATGGCTGTGTCATTTCAGCTTTTGATGTGCTGAGGCAGCCAAGGTTTGCTCAGCTAATCTCTTCTGAGATACTCTCTCATCCCCTGATCACTTCACATCTTTCTCTGCACCCACTTAAATTCACTTTTCTTACTCACCTCTTTGTAGAATGATTTGATAACTCTGGGGATCGTATTTGTTCTCCTTGTGCCAGTCTCATTGGCAGCACACAGTGCCCTGCAGGCTGGCTGCTGAGAGGCTTCGCTGCTCCAGATTGAGATTCCTTTGTGAGTGACCCTGTGTCGCTATGCTTTGCAATTCCACCTTGTTTCTACTGCTTTGTTTCTCCATTAATCAAATTCATTGTGTCTGATGTGGAGTCCTCTGACCTTGTGCAACCTCTTGAATTTATGGGAGCAAGTTTTGATCATACTTCTTGTGCCAAAGTTAATAACAAAACATTTAAAAATGCCTCTCACAGTCTAGTTTTAGGGGAACTTTGCTGACAGCCTGCCTTCAGTCAAATAATTTGGCTTTCAGCACTGCCCTGTGTCGTCTTGATGTCTTTGAACTGCTCTTTACCTATGTAGAGCTTTTCTATTCATCTGTATTGCAACTGTGGTGACAGTGTCGCTTCCTTTGGGCATCTCTCTAGCAGAAAAAAGAATGTTTTGGGTTACCCAGGTTGTGGTAATCAGCTAACTTATTTCTTTTTTTATTTGAAAACCCGCAAAGCTTGGCATTTGCAAATCAGGAAGTGACTCCTAGTCTGAGGTAGGATACTGTCTCTTAGTGGTGATGTCCTACTTTCATGTTATGAGAATAAAGGAAGCTTAGGAACTTAAATCGGAAGGGTAGAAAGCCAAACCAGATCTCCCCTTCAGGATCCTTATTTGTTTAGCAAAAATGCACCCTAGTTTTTTATGCGTATAAAATACCAGAGCTGTGCAATTTATGTATTTCTGCCGTGGCTCCTCCCCTCATCCATTTTTCTCCATTTCTTTTGTTGTGTGTGTACATCTTATTATTGAGGCTGATTGTTCTGAATTTCAAATCTGTAAGTTAGAATTCCTAAAAATGGACAGGAAATGGAAGAACTGGATACCTTTTTGTTATTACCTGCCCTTTGATATTAGTAATGAATTATAGCAACACAAGAAAAAGATTATCTAGAACAAAATGCATGTGCTGCATGGCACAGAGCAGCTTCTGCAA
This sequence comes from Pogonocichla stellata, assembly GCA_026546895.1. NCBI lineage: Eukaryota > Metazoa > Chordata > Aves > Passeriformes > Muscicapidae > Pogonocichla > Pogonocichla stellata. Next base: position 386,361 of record JAOTQZ010001630.1, on the reverse strand, counting down.
ATCACATGTAGATGAATAAATGTTATATATTTTACTGATATACTTCAGTAAAAACATTCTATCAGTATTACGATATAGTGCTGATTAATGACAATAATGGGAAAAAGTTTCCATTTTTCTTCACTTCTGTCTGCCTTTCCTTGGGTTTCTGCTTGCTGTGTGTTCTGAAATATGAACTATAGCTGTTAGTTTTCTTAATAATAATGGAAACTCCTAATAGATAAAAACACATGTGAAATGAAACAGAGGCCGTCTGCCCTTGCTGATTTTTTAGTGTTTGTGTGTTTGTTTTGATTTTGCTACAACTCTTGACAAGACTCAACCTTTTAGGTGAAACAGCCTGATGGTAAAATCCCAGAATTCACATTGTAGAGTAGTTATTTCAAATTACCTTTGTTTCTCAAAAAATGAGGTCTTCAGAAAAGCGTGACCAAATTTTGAAAAATGTTACAGATTCTTTTCATTCATGGAAGTCATGATTTCGTAAGTAGCAGGTGTCTTCCTTCTCCTGTATTTGTTGGTGGCAGGTGCTTGGAAAGGAAATAAACCAGTCATACCAAATGCACTACAGCTTTTGTTATTGTTCCCGTCTTCAGTGGTGTACTCTCTTCTTTACATTTTGTTCAGTTTAAATTTAGAAAGGTTAAACACAATTTTCAGATTTTGTACTGAGAAACTAAAATGGTTTTGAATACTTTTACCTAATTTTTAGTTGACTGGGTAATTCAATTGAGTTTCATTGGGAAGAGGAAACTTGATTTTATAAAGAGTTACACAGGCAATAAGGTCAAAGTTTGGTCAGAGGTTACAACGAAAATGCTAAATAACAACTTTTAATTGTTTCATCTTTTCCGAAGTACTGCAGTAAGGATGAAAGGGAATGTTGTCCTGTAAGATTTTCTAAATTTTTTTTTCCTCTGTGTTACAGGCCACATACTTAGGAAATGTCTGCAGTGACATTGAAGGGTAACTTGTGTTATGTGAAGCACTAGGCTTCCTTTTTTTTCTCTGTAATGGCTGATGAATAAGAAACCAATAGCATTAATTCTAAAGAGCTTCAAACATTCATTAGCCATGTCTTAGTTAATTTACATTGTTAGATTAACAATTCTGCCAGCTTTTGGTTTGAAAAGTAGGGAGCAATTTATAATTTGTAATTGAAATTGAAATATTTGTTTCTTTCGCCCTTACAATGGCTGAGTAGTTGTGCTGGTGTTCTGAGACTGTGTTACAGTTTTACTCAGAACAGTATGGGATGCCTTAATATCAAGAGTAGCCTTTCATCTTTAAATTAAACTGTGTAGTATGACAACTTTGTGTGAAAGAAATTTGTTTCAATTTTGTGCCTTGAAGGATGTATTTACAAAATATCTTTATATTTACTACATTTGATGATATGGAGATTTTTTAAGTCAAAATGCCCTAATATTTGCTGCTTTTCTTTTCCAATAGCATCTCTCTTGTGTGCTATTCCTAGGAACATTGAGCATCTATCACTACCATTCATTTCCTAAAATAAGTAGGCAGTCAGCATCTTTTGGATATATGTGAAGATGTTTATCTATCCAAAAATTACTATGTATGGTCTATTATCTGCACTTTTTCCATGTTGAAACTGAAGTGTCAGTAGTAAAGGTGCTTTTGTGTGATGCAGTGATTTTCTTTCATGTGTTCTAGCTTCCCCTAATATCTGATGCAACTGACAATGGACTTTTTTCATTTGCCTAATTGTGCATACCAAATGGAAGCCCACAGAAAAAAAAGTCTTGATCTGGCATTAGTTCTAGTCGTTAACAGTTTGGTGTAATGGATTTAAATTAAATGTTTAGAAAGTCATGTGGTAAATGGGAGAGAGGAATGATTTTGTGGTTAGATACATTGGGGTAGTGGAGGGTTTTTTTCTAAACTGATTAAATTTAATATTTTCTCTTACTTTTTTAAGGGCTGAGGGTAGCCCAGGATGGCCGCAGCTTCATATGATCAATTGTTAAAGCAAGTTGAGGCATTAAAGATGGAGAACTCCAACCTTCGGCAAGAGCTAGAGGATAACTCAAATCACCTCACAAAACTGGAAACCGAGGCATCCACTATGAAGGTATTGCAAGCTCTGTGCCTGTGTGGGGTTTCTGTCACTGCCCTATGTGCCATGGACTGGGAATCGCTCAGAGACTTTTGTGTGCTTTTAGATTCCTAAGTTCTTTTCACAGCAATGTAAAGGAAAAGCTATCAAAGCTACATTTCTTTATTATTATTTCTTAATTTCAAGACTCTTTTCTGGAAACAGCTTCCAGTGTGCTGTGATAAGCACTACCATTTCAACATAACTGTACTTCCCAGCAGGAAGTTCAGAGTGCTGACCAAGGTTGACAAAGCAAGTATTGTTCAGCTCTTGAAAACGTGGGAAACACTGGAAGTTTTCAGTGTTTTCAGGTAATTTTAAGAATCGGGACGTTTACTATAATTATAATATTTAAGGTCTCAAAGGAGAAGTTTCTTTTAACATAAAACCACAAATTCTCCAATCTCTGCCAAGGGATAAATTAATATTCAGAAAATCCAGTCAGATCTGTTCCTGATGGTGTTTGTTGGCTAAATGTAGTCCTTCAGAGCCATCCAAGAGCAAGCACTACACTCAGGTGGAATTCAGATGGATTTTAATCAGTAGGAAGATACACTGTCAGTTGCATCTGTGTGATCCATGATACTGAACAAGGCAGAATTTTGCAAGTCTTAGAGCTGCATTAATGCAGTGCTCTTCCTAAGCTGACAAATCCTGCTGCTTTTTGCTAGCAGCCTACAAAACCAGTCTGCTTTTGTTTCCTCAGTTAAAAGGATTCAGAAATTGTTGGTATTTCAGTGTATACTCCTGTATAGGGTAGGCATATTCTAAATATTAAACAACATTTTTTTCTCCATGTCCTTGCTTCCCAGTCTTCTTATGACAGACTTACTGTTCTGTTACAACCAATCTTAAATTTTTAAAATATGGTAATTTGATTAATATAACAATTAAAATATTTTAACTCAGTTTTCTTGTCCTCCAGCATGTAGACTGTATATTCATTGTAAGAAGAAAAATTCTCCTGCTTTCTGAAACACTGGTTACAACACTTGAAAAAAGCATAGATATTTCAGATACATTTAATCCTTACATTGCAGAGTAAAATGAAAATGGCTTTGCTACCTAAATGAGAAGGAAATTAGTCCTTTAGACCAGCTACTTGAAATGGTTGTCATTAGCAGCTGAAGAAAAAACGTTTGGTTGCTTAGTTACACGTCTGAAAACAAGTTCTGTCATTTATATTATTTTTCTTAAGATGATACTACAACAAATTTGTTGGTAGCTCCCTTCCACTCCCTGTCATTGAGGTCTAAACAACAGGATGGATTATCTTCCTGCTAGTTTTACAAAAAAAGAGTAAAAATGTAATTTTTTTCCTCTTCTTCATCCACATACAGGTGTGTTGGTTCTTGTATGGTTGGTTGAGGTTTTTCTAGCTTTTGTGCAGATAATTAAATTTTCAGAGACCTAAAGACAGTCCAGCTATACAAGCTGGTCTCTAGGGCATAAATTTGGATGTGGCATGGCTTTATGTTCTTACTTTAAATCTGGCAGACCACCAAACAGAAAGTAGCTCTATTGCACTCCTCTGAGCTTATGAACATACCCAAAGTAAAGGTCTCATTTTTTTCTGTACCAAAGTTCCCTTCTAGATCTAGATCTGAGGAATGTAATGCAAAAAACCTGCAACTCAAATATCAAACTCAGTATGTTTCTTTTCACTTTGGGAGTTGAGCGGAGAAGAGATTGTTCAGATTAATTAGATTTTTTTTTTTTTAAACCGTGTTCATTCCTCAGGTGTATTTCCTCCTGCACCTGAACCAAGAAGTTACAACTTTCCCTTGCTTGTTTCAGACCCCTTTCTTTGGAAAGGGTCACAGCATATTTTTGATTTGACTTGAACCTGAAGGATAGTGTGGGAATGATCTTGGGGTCAGATTGGGGTCTGTGGGTGAAGTTTGATGAGGATCATTGCTAGATTCTCTCAAATTGGAAGATAATTTTAGTTTTGCAGGCTTTTGGAGAAAGTATGTATTGGGTTTTTTTGCACTGAAAAAAACTGCATAGTTTGTATGGTTCCAGTGCCATAATTATAGATAATTACAATCAAAGTCATCATCAGAG
>JAOTQZ010001630.1:237756-249842 GCA_026546895.1 Pogonocichla stellata | reverse complement strand
GGCCTAATCACTGTTCCAGGCTTCTGTGCTGTGCTCCAACCTTCTTGAACTAATTTGGTGATTTGAGAACAATGCTTAGTGATTTTCTTTCACCTACCTGTGGCTGTTACAGATGTAACAGTTCCTTTTAAAAACAAGGCAGGCTTCGGGTCTGGCTACTTCTAACATACTTGCTCTCAGATTGTAATTTCAGGTAAGAACACAGTTCTTCCAGCCTTTACTTAATGTGGTGATTTGCTTTTGCACTCATGCCATTATAGTGTGAAGAGCAAAGAGTCTACATTAAGAATCCCAGCTCCAATATCCTGTGGTGCAAGACAGCACTGCTGCTCCAGGGGTAACTGGCTGCCCAGTTGTGGTGTCAGTGGGCTGCTTAATCCTCAGACAGTTGGGGTTTTGTTACAAATTCTGAGCAACAGGTTTTCCTTCCAGAGGTAAAGCCAGGTGCCTTTATGTTTGAAGTTAGGCAGTTATATTCTAAATGTGTTAGAAAGCTCATAGTTATTGAGAATTAGTAGAACAGTCTCTCTTGTTGATATTGATTTCTGTAAATAAACTGATTTTAAGTCTTGCACTGTAAATGTTAAATAATCTGGTGCTTATACACAACTTCATAATTTCAAATTGTTTTTGTTATTATAATATTTCAGCTTTTGAAACAACCAAAATTATTTAAGATATGGTAAATTTACACAAACTAACTGAAGGTGCTTTTACAGTAAATTAGAAACTCTTCCATAATAGGTTTTTGTTCATATGCATTTATAGCAATAGTGTAGTTCAAGAATGGAAGTAGGCTAAATGCTAGTATTTGCACTGTTCTTAATCCCATCTGTAAGCACTGATAGATGCAGTAGGATTTGTGCTGTGTGTGCATTTCACTTTTTCATGTAGCTTGTGAACTTAAAAGGAAGTCAACATTAAACAATAACATTGGCCATATTCAAGATTGTGCCAGAGGAACTATTCCAGACTGGTAGCAATACAATAAAACAAAATACTTGGGGTTTAACTTGTCTTTCCATTGAAAATGTTAGGTTCAGCAAGACTTAACTTTTTGTACAGATTCAGCTTTACAGAAACCCTTATCTTGAAGTTTCTGGGAAGTCAGAATTGTCTTTGAGTCCTCCTTCAATTCTTCCAGAAAAAAAAGCGCTTCCTTTTAAGTAATTGTTAACATTTCACAAAGTACAGAATGTTTAAATTTGGAAAGGTCTCTATGGATTTTACTGAAAACTGTATTTTGTCATTTCTAAGCATATATATTGTTGATCAGAAGACCTAGGTTCTTGTTTCCAGTATGAGTTACAGTTCAGGGCTTTTAAGAAAATGATTACAGCTCATGGAGCATTAATAATTTTAAAATAAGGCATTCATAGCTTTTTAAGAAAATACATCCTGCAAACATAGTTCTCCATTACATGTTTCCAGTGGTGAGAAGAACTTTGCAAAATTTTTAAGCACGTTTGATCAAAATTACTGAACTGTGGGGATGAAATTTGTATCTTACTGGTTGGGTACATAATTCTGTTATGCAGAAAAAGTATGAAAAACTGCATGATTAAGAGCTCTCAGCAAATACTTCTCATGCCAATACCTGCAACAGAACTTTACTGTGTCTGCATGGCACTGCACTATGTGGAAGTTGAACTTCATCCCTGAGGAGTAGTTTAGCTGGGGTTTGCAAGGCACTTTTACCATTAAAAGCAAAACAGACCCCCCGAGAAGAAGGTGTGGGCTTGTTAATTCAGGCAGAATGCTCTATTGGTGTTCATGTTCCAGGACCCAGACTTGGGTATTGCTTCCAAACGATGACACTTTTCAGGGCAGCACTGCATGCCTCGCAAAAAACAGAAGCCAGTGCTTTGTGGTGTGGCTCAGGCATGAAGGGTTATGTCTTCCTCCTGTTCGTTTAAAGCTCAATAACTTGATCTGTTTTCCTCTGTGTGTAAGTGGCACATCGGTGCTAATTAAGTAGAAAGTATGTACAGCTAAAGAGTTAAAATCATTACAGATTTTATTCAACTTCCATTATGTTCTTTTGAAGAAAGTTTGATTAGTCAGCTCTTTAATTGTATTAAGTAAAATCTGTAACTACCTGTAACATCCACTGTACTGACGATTGTGATTTTGTTTGTTGTGAGTTGATTCAAAACTGAAGCACACCATTTAAGAGACTATGACTAAATTGACATTTTCTTCTATATTGTTATTTTTTCCTCTGTAAAATGAAATTACTTTATAAATAAACGTATTGAAGTACTGAGGTATGAATGTAAGGACTGCTGGTCATCGTGAAATGTGATGCCTGTGCTGCTGGTACAGGTTGTTCTTTCACTGTAGAATGTTTTGCCTTAAGCCAGCTGCAATTATATCTAGTGCCAGGAGAGGAAGTGTTTTTTTATGTCAACTGTAAAAGTGGATGAGGAGCCCATGCAACACAATGGAAAAAAAAATAAAATGCCATAGACGAACTGGAGAAAGGAAGTATGTGAACTTCAATGAGCGCTTTTAGAATATTTATGTAATATTGAGTATTTTGTTTTCTTTTTGTTTTGGTCCATATAACTTGTTACTGACAGAACTGGGCATGTTCAGTAACAGTTTCACATGCACCCTTCCATTTCTATAAAGTGTTCACTGAAGATGTAGAGGCTTCGTGGGAAGAAGTACTGATGTTCTTGAGCCCAGCTAAAACCCGTGGCCAGATCTGAGTTCTTAACAACTTTTCATGGCTCTATTAAGTGAACTTTACTGACAATGTCAAAACATCTCCCTCAGTAACTTACTTGGAGATGAGGTACCTTTGTGCCAAGGTATCTCTAGGTAGTCCCATCGTGAAACAACTCCCAAGGCAAAGAAACAGCATTAGAAATTTATTCAGAATATAAGAACATTTGTAAAATAAGTATTATAAATGCCTCTGTATAAATAAATGCAGTTTTTACAATTCTATATCAAATGAACAAAAAATAGCTATTTTACAGCTGCTAGGAAACTAAAAGGTAACAACACATTTAAGGCTAATTCAGTGAAGTGAAAAGTTTCTAAAGTTACAATGCATGGTGCAGTATTAAAGGAGGAGAAAATTCTAGTAAAACCGGTAGAACATGACAGGAATGCAAACTTAGTCACATGTGCTTTGCAATAGCTAACAGTACATTCAAGCTGGTGAAGATTGATACATCATAGAATTAGGAAAGAGGTAACCTTTTTCTGAGCACTCTGTGAAATACAAACTTTCATGCACTCTGGTGACTTAAGAAAAAAATCCAATTATTAATTCATTAGTGGACTTAGGCTGGCAAGAATCACCTCTTTTTCTGCTTTACAAATTTATTATTTCTGCAACAAGAATTAAGAGAGTTAAGTTGCTGTAACTCGCAGTGCACTGCACACTCAGGTATTTCTGGTGTGCTGGTACTTCAGAGTTGCATAAAAGGAGTTAGAGGTTTTTTTGGCATTTTTTCTGAGGGTTGGTGCCATTTTAATGGAGTACACTGGAGCTGCAGCTGATTATCACTATTGAACAGTTTTCACAGTAAAATTAAACCTGTGACCACTTCCCTGTTGATCCTTTCCAGTATGCCAACAAATGATGCAGTAGCTGCTTGCTGAGCAAATATATCAGCTGGTGGTCTGGCAAACTGTGGCTACTGCTGAGGCTGGATGGTACCAGTGCTGCTTCTGATCTACAACCCTTATGGGAAAAAAATGGGAGTGGTTTACAGTTACTGATGGTTTAGAATTTATTCTAAAGCACTTCTCAAGCATGGTTGGCACAGAAGATCTGTCCTAAATGTAGTGAAATAATCAGCAAATTGTCAGGCCTGGAAAAAGCACTGAGGCTGCAGCTTTTTATGCCTTCGTGTAAGAGTATCTGAATTTTTTAATGGAACAAACTTTTCTGTGTGAGGATGCTGAGGCACTGGCCCAGGTTGCCCACAGGAGTTGTGGCTTCCCCATCCCTAGAATGTTCAAGACCAGGTTGGATGGGCTTGGAGCAACCTGGTCCAGTGGAAGAAGTCCCTGCCCACAGAAAGGGATTGTAACAAGATGCTTTTTAGGCTTTTTACCCAAGCCATTCTGTAATTCCATTATTCTGACTAGGGTATTTCACATGGACATTCTGAGGTGACCTCAAGTCACACCGGTGTTTCAGATGCCAGAAAATGAAAGTCTAACTGCTTTTTTGCCACAGCACATGGCGGATACTTTCCTTTGTGTTTCTTCAGAACAAGTGTGCTCAGCTACCACTGAAGCTGATGGCAAACCCCCACCTTCTGGGGTGAGAAAATTTGGCCAAAAAAGGGGAAACACCATAGCGAGCTGCTAAGCAGAACCATAAAGAAGAAATAAATGTACCTCCTCCCTCAAGAGACTCATTTGCAAAAATTTCTAGTCACATTATAAATTAAGAAGTGCAATTATTCTGAGAAAGAGGACTGATCAAAACCAGAACATCACTACCTAAAAATTTTGAAATCAGCACTGTTTTAATTTGCTGTTGCAATCAATCACGTGTGATGCTGGCTTTCTGTATAATGTGCTAGACTCCAGAGAAGTAAGAATGACTACTCTAAGGACAGAAGACAACAGCAGCTACAGTAGTAAGAGACGGAAAACCAACTGCTACAGTTCCAGACATAACCAAGACTTAACAATAATGTTATATTCTGGACACAAATTCCCACAATGATGTTGTCTGACTGACCTAACACAACAGTAGGCAAAAAAAGTTCCCTAAAAGTATTTCTTTAGTACTAGTAATGGGAGGAATAAATGAGAGAAGTTATCATAATTCTAAATACACTAGTAAAAAACTTGAGGTGCAACTCAACATGTAAAGCAAAAATGATTAAACATCTCCTGAAATCAGATTCACTGGAAATCAGCCTGGAAAATGCAAAGCAGAGGCATAACACAGCAGCAGGCTAACACAGTGAAGGGACTATAGCTTGGGTTTTTAAAACACACATGAAGCTGTTTTACATACTCTGTGAAAAAAAAGCAAATTCTGAATGTAACAGGTGCTATGGCAGACTCCTGTATTTTGACCCCTACAGAAATCAACCTGATCCCCATGATTTGCTTAATGTTCATTAACCTAACAAGCCAAAATTTGCACTTCAGTCAGTTTGATAATACAGTAATAGGTGATTTAAACAAGAGAATGTTAGCAGTAACAAAAACTAACCTAAGAAGTTGTAAGACTTCACCATTCACATTCTGTTTGTGGCTGGATATCCATACACCTATACATTTATAGTTTTGTGCCTATGTATTCAGTATTAAACAGGTACCTTTTAAGTACCTTTTTTTGGTCAAAAAAAAAGTATGAAAATAAGATATTCTACCTCTTGATCACAGTAAGCTTTAATAAGCACAACACAAGTGACAAAAATGGCCCAGCTTCTTAAAGAAAACCTTTCATATAGAGTATTTAGCAAGAAAAAACATCTTTTTTTACAAAGTAGTTGCAAACACTATGCAATATAAATATCAGGAGGTCTTCTGTAATTTCTTACCCACCCTTGGCACAGACCGTCTGTGTGGCATGGTGAAACCCACAGCCTTTGGCCCTCTGAGGCACTGTGAGAATTACACCTTTATCATAATTCTCAGAGATGCAACTACGCTTTCTTGTTTTTTTCCCAAATCAATTTTTTCCTACCTGACCTGCACTGTGAGCAGCAGAACTGCAAGCAGGGTGCAAAGAAAAAGCCAGCCAGGCTGCCATCCCCACTCTGCAGCTGCCTGTTTGGTGGCATAACCACAACAGTGAGTCTTGAGGGTACAGTGTGGACTTCTGTGCAGAGAGAGCTCAGGGACTGGTAAAACTCTCATATGATCTCCAAACTACCCAAATGAAAACCTCTTAACATGAATTATTCTGCTGTGTGACACTGTCACCCATGGACCATCAGTAAAATGGAAAACAAGCTGTATGACTACAGACATAACAACACAGACAATGTACACAATTATAGCATGATAATTCAGGCACTGCCATTTTACATTACATAAGAGTCTTTAAGGTTAACACTTTTATTATCCCCATGACACCTCTCTGGGATTCCAGAGAAGGTGCTTTTATGTTTTGTCAGTATTGACAATCAGAGCTTTTAACATCTGAAGCTACCTAAAAGTCAACCTCCAAAAGAAAGAAAGTTGTAATGGCACTAAGCATCCTTTAAAGAGATGCTTTTAAAGTGAAGTTTCATTGGTGTGTGGTCTGGAGTTCTCTTCTTCCAATAAAGCTATTCTTTGTTTGAGCATTCTTACTTGGGTTTCATGTCTCTCCACCATGGCCATCATTTGTGATTCCAGTTTCTTCAGCTTATTTTGATGCTTTTTCTTTGCTTTTTCATATGCTGCTACCAAGTTGCTGTTAAAAACAAGGCATACAAGGTAATTCAAACAGGCTTATTCAGAGCAAGAGGTACTAAAAATCTACCCCAAAGCCCCACCTTCAGGGAACTTCAAGGGCTGGATACTGATCCCCTTCCCAAAATTTACCAGTGCGTTAAAATGGACTGGATCCAAACCGATTGGATCCAAACCTTTTGGATCCAAACCCAGATCAATGCTAATGTCTGTGTCTTTCCTAGGGTAAGCACACACCTTTACCAGTAAACCGGTAAAGAAAACTAAACATGGTTCAAAAAGGCAGATGGAGGTTGTTGATGAGCTCTCATACCACTGTTTGTGAATCAAGATACCACAACATCAAATGTGATTTATATGAATATTGCATGGCCAGAATCTGCTTAGAAAGTCAAAGACTGATTTTGCATTTTTCANNNTAAGATTTACATTCAGAGGATGGCATCTTATGCTAATTTGCTAACAGCTAAGTAGCTTCTGTGCCTCCACCTTGGCTAGGTTGGAAAGCTTAAGATGAGTGCTACTTCTGACCACAAAGGCTTTTAAATACAATTTAAGGAAAACCACATTATGAGTGAGAGGCTGCTTGCAGGAAGGGCAGCTGCAGTCCACCATATTCCTAGGCCATCCAAAGAAAAGAAAAATGCCCTGAGTGAACAACAAAACTTAGGTGTGATTATCCAAGACAGTTCATTAATGAAGAGATTGGAGCCAAAGAAAAGGCTAAAAACAGTTGAAGTAACAGATTCATAAATAGTTTTTGTTTGCTTTTTTAATTGTGCAATCACTAGTAGTAACTCAAGTGAGATTAACCTATTTTCCTGCTTTCTGTTCTTAACTATGTAGTTGTCAGTGGCCTACATGGGGTGTTTATACCTCCCCCTTCTCTACCTATAACCCTGGAGTGTCAACATGTGGATGGAATTTGAGGATCCTGAAATGTCTCTTTAAGGTAAGTGGAATGTTACAATGCTTTGCAAGAACACAGCAGAAATAAACTAATAGTGCATCCATCTGCTGGCAGATCCTTTACCTGTTTGCCCTTTTAAGGTCATTTACAAATTCTGCAGACTGCTGATGTCTGATTTCACTGCTCTTCGTGAGTCTCTCCAAAGCACTCACTAACTCCTGCACTCTTGCTTTCAGTTTCTTCTCCCTGGATCAGGAGAAAAGGAGGTAGAAAACTATTTTCAAAACAAAAATAGCACTTCAGCTTGGAAGTGTATGAACTATTGTCCTGTGCTTGGTTGACATGCTGCTAGTATTTTCCTTACTACTACTAGGATAATACAAGAGTATTATCATTAAGCAGTTCTTACATTAAACTCTTCCAAAGATTGGTATTTATAACATTTACCATTTTAGAATTCAGGATCAGAAACACAGTAGACAAAAGAGTAAACAAATTTCATGGTGGTATGTATATGCATTGAATCACACAAAGAAATAAGCACAAAGATATATAAAATGCTAATGCAGCTATTCATACTTACCAACTCCAAATCAAAAGCTAAATCACACGAAGTATGACAAAATGGAAATAAGGTAACTTATAATATTTTCACATTACAAGTATCTCTGTGAGGGAAAGAAAAAGTGAACAAGACAGAAGTTTGGGACAGAAGCAAGCTTTACAGCCTGGGGATTAAGCTGGGTTTAAAAAGCATTTCCCAGGTAACCATGTGGCACAAGGCAGGTGCTTCTTCCTGGGGAGCTCCCTGCTGCAGAGCTGATGACTGATGCCTGCTCAGCCCACTACATACACATGGGACTATTCCAACAGCTTTTCTCTGTGACCCAAACTCTGGACAGATAGCCCAGATACAAAAAAAAAAAAAAAAAAGAAAGATTTGGAAGGGAGGAAAAAAAATAAAAAAGAAAACAGGATTGTAATAATGACATGGAACTGGGCTTTACTCAGGCACAGATTTTGCAGCATCAAATCTTACACATGGGAACTTCATGTGTGTTTACATGGAGTCTGTGGTTTGCTGCCTAGAACCACTCTGCAGTGATCCACCTCTCTCTCCTGCTTTATTGCAGTGCTGCTACATGAGTACACTTGTTTTCACCTCAATAACAAGACAACTGCCAGCTTCCATATAAGCCCAACAGGAATGAACACCCTGAAGTTTGTGAAAGCTTCCCCCACTCTGCAGAGACCACACGTATCTTCCTGGAATCCCAGCTCAGCAGCCTGCAGTTCCCAGGAAGGCCTGGATATGGCAGTCTTTTATCACCAGAGAGAAGGACAGTACCCAGCTCCAGCAGCAACAGAAAGGCTTTCACAAAGTCAGCTGGAGAAATATTCCAAGTTAGCAGTGTATCCCAACAGACTCAGGCGTTGGGCCACCAGCCAAATTAAAAAGGACATAAGAGGGCCCTTGTTGATGAAGAATCAGCAGTATTCTTTGTATATCCCTTCATTGCTCTCTGCTTTCAAGTAACGCAATCCTTGCAGTTAGAAGTTCACTGCCATCCACCCCAAATGTGAATCTTAATTTTTATATTCTATCTCAGCAGTCAGAAAGGCTCAGCACAGTTTACACCCAAAATCTGTTTTCTGCAAAGAAAACAGGAAGAAAAAGAACCAGAACACAAACAAGAAAAGATCAGATGTGGCAGACGGCAGACCTAATGCATTTGTGGCACAGCACTACTATGTGACAGAAGAGAGTACAGTAAATTTGGTGTTTCTCTGCTCTAAAGGCTGCTACATCCAGAGGCTCTAGGGAAGGCTCAGTAGCACCATTTCCAGGATGATGACCTAGTGTGAAGAGCAAGTCCAGTGGAATAAACATGCAGAGTGTTTGGATGGGCAGAGAAATCTCAAAATCGTGTGAGGCTGATTTAACATCATGTGCAAGAAAAGGTATCGATGTGGAAACACTGACACAGTCCCATGGGAAAGAGCCCTATAGAGGCAGAGTTCACTGCAGCTGAAGTCCTTCACACATACCTGTTGTAACAAAAGCTGCGTGGAAAGGAAACACAGTGGAAGGACTTTGAGGAACTTTTCATGCATGGTAAAGTTTGGTTGCTATGGTGACTGTTACCTGATAACATGATACTACCCTTTGTCTGTTTTTCACTCACACCTTTCAACCAACCCTGCTCCAGCCTGAACTCAGCTAAACATCAAGCTGTATTTCTTTACGTTTAGTCTACATCTTAGTCTTGCTGCTTGTCAAAGACACAGAGCCAGCAGAGTGCTAAGCACTATGTTCAAGCTACTTAATTTTTCAGATGCCAGTTCTGAACCATCTAGCCAAATAGGAAACAGTGAATAATACTTCAAATCTATAGATGACTCAAATTTACACTGGCACCAGTAAAATACATGTATTTCTTCTGGCTTTTCCAGATGTCTTGAAGAGAGTGTAACAGCACTAGATAATACCTCCTCAACCTTAATCTCATGGAAACTGGTTGTGGTTTGATTGCATGTGCTGGAATGTCTCAGAAATCTGAATAAAACAACACATAGGGATCTACTTTTACATCTGTTCCTAATTTTAGAACTGCCTATCTAAGTATCTTTATTTCAAGAGACATTTCATAGAACAAGGAAGCCACACACAGCAGCAACAGCAAAGGCAGAGCAAACACCCTGGTTTGCTCTGGGAAATGAAGATGCACTGGATTAATGACTATTACACACTAAAACATGTAAGGTTTTCCCCCTGTGAGTAGCAGATAAGAGACCTCAGAGCTGTACCTCATGGGCTGGTAAGAACCCTGTGTCTCACAATGGTAAGGGTCCCTGCTTCCCTCAGCTTCGATCACTGATCACCTCAGTTTGATCATAAAGAATTGTCCACACTTGTTTCTTTTCAAAACTGATTGTGTAGGTAGACAGTGACCAGGAGCTATACTGAATCCTGAGATGTTGTCCTAGGCGGATTTCCAGCACCACAACACTTTCCTGACTTTCTGCAGGGTATGAAAAATCAGCCACTACAGGGCTTAATATGGCAGAGTATTTTCAATATTGCATATGAACTGTGTCTCTACAATGAGAACACATCAAAGTTGCAAACCAGTGATGCCTTAACTTTTAGCTTTCATATTTTTCTGATTCTGTGCTGCCTAGGTATGTAGCTCTGAGCTTCATATTAAGTGTCAGTCTCTTCACAGGGTAGGTAAACAAAACAATTCTTTTCCAGCTTGAGACCAAGGACAGCTGTTACAAGCTTCAGGCTTAAAAAGCATAAACGGAGAACTGAGGGGAGCAATCTGGGAGGATGGGACTTCATGACCTGAAGCTGTAATTGGACAATTAACCCCAATATGTAGATGAACCAAAACTTACAAAAGTGTAAAAACTCGTGACTGGGAGCCATCTAGGATCCATCCTGGGTATAGCCCCGGCAAGGCTCTTGTACTGCCCAAGGTGTATCCTTTAAAGGTCTTCCAACAAATACCTACTTTAATCTTTTAGCTCTGTCTAGTCTCTGTTCCAGATCAGCCTCTCAAGGCATCACCAGGGATGGAATTGCACTTAATGTGACAGATATATGGAACATCCTACTGAGGTAGGCACAGCCCGCTGCTGCCAGACAGTCTTCCAGAGTCCAAGGTCCAAAATCCCATGGAAGCAGACACACCACAGTCACACTGCTATTGCACCCCTGGGGTGTAATTTGGACCTCTTTGGACCTTGGGTGTATCCCAAGAAAGCACTTATCTATGTATTTTGATGGGAAGAAGGAAGGAGAAGGAGTGTTTTTCAGAGAACCCAAATTCTGTGAGTCCCCAGCTCACACTCTGTTGGACTACAGAAGTCAGCAGAGCTTCTTATCCCACTAGCTCCGCTTCCAAGTGGCTACTGCAAGATGGAGCTGCAGAAAACACAGCCGCAACGCTTGGTGTGCACAGAGAAAATGAGCAAGTATTCCCAGCAGGGGCCTATGATCTGAGGGCATGGCTCAGTTCCAGCACCAGGGCTCTCTGCTGCTGAGAAGCCAGCTGGGGAAATCTCTGACTGCTCCCTTTCCAGGGAAAAGCTCGGAATGAGTGTATTCAAAGGCCTACAGCCTACAACATCCGCTAAAAACACTATTTTCAGTGAAATGCCTAATATGCTGGTAATAAAGGCTTTTGTTTGGTATTTTCACAATCAAAACACTCAGTGGGCAGTTGCATAGTGGTTTTCAAGGGCTTTTTGTTTCAGGATGACTGAATAGGAAGGGGCTAACTGGTGTTCTCTGGTTTCAATGCTACCACTTTGGAGAGTGGGGAATTCTGCCAGGGCCATAAAGGAAACTGTTTCTGTCAATTTGGCCTCCACATACTGACACCATGTGCTTGGCTGTGTTTGGCACACAGTCATGTAAGCAAGGTCATGAGCACCTTATATTTTCCCTCTTGTCTGGGCTTTTTTAGACACTTTTAAGTTTCATGTGCTAGACGTCTTCCCAGCTTTTCCTGCTCTTGCTGATTTCATTGAAAATTCCCCACTGCTGCAAACAGGAAGCTGCTCTTCTCGGGCATGCAGAAAGTTGATTTTTCTGCCCCTGGCTTGGAGTGCACCCAGCTAATTCCCCTTCTTGTGAAAGCACCAGCTATCACCCCTCCCTCCTGGGGTCAAAAGCACCACAGCTCTTGCCAAATCTGAAGCAAAAGAGGAACAATGAACACTCTCCAAATGAAGTGGTGAGAAACTTTCCCACAGCCAGGCTGAGGACTCTTGCCATGCC
>JAOTQZ010001616.1:464400-475445 GCA_026546895.1 Pogonocichla stellata | reverse complement strand
AAGGAATTCCTGCCTGGGCTGGAATTCCCAGATTTGCTGTGGCTGCCCCTGGATCCCTGGCAGTGCCCAAGGCCAGGATGGATCCACCTGGAATAGGGGAAGGGAATGGGACTGGATGGGATTGAAGGATTTTTCCTACCCAAACCATTCCATGATTCCCTTTGGTTGTCAGCTTCAATTACAAACTTCGGGATGGGGTTAGGGATGAGAATTCCTCTAATTCCATCCTCTCCTCTTTCCCAGAGCGATCTCTCCTCCGGCCTGGATGAGGTGAGTCTTTGGGAATTCCTTGGTTTGCATCTTGGAATTGTTCAGATTTGCTTCCATGGGAAATTTTCTTTTTTCCGGATGGGCCATGCCAGGAACATCAAGATTTTGGGAGTATGAATGATCCTTGGCCGGATGGGCTTTTCCCCATGGCCAGGAATGTTTGGATCCATTTACTCTCTGGAATGAGGCATCCCATCCTTTCAACCCGGGCGTGCCAGAGCTGGAATGCTGGACTGCCCTTGGGAAATCCCAATTCCAAGCTTTCCATAGGGAATTTGCCATGAATCGAGGATGTGCTCGACTGTTCCAGGTGTTCCGAAGGAAATTTTTGTCCCTCATCCCAGGAAAAGTTCAGGGATAGTTTGGATGGGGTTTGGAGCAACCTGGGATAGTGGGAGGTTCCCTGCCCATGGAATGGGATGAGTTTTCCAACTATTCCATGATTCCATCATTCCCATGATTCTGATTCCACACCCAGGATCCCAAGACTTTTTCCTTGTGCATTCCATGGAACCAATCCCAGACTGAACCAAGAGGTGGAGTTGGGATCTTAGAAAAGTGCAGGCAGGGAAAGGGAACAACTCTTGGAATGTTGTGTTGGCCCTTGGAGCTGTTAGTCCCAAAATCCGGGAGATGAGCTAGGAAAGACCTGAGCCACATTCCCAGGAAAGGTTGGATTGGATGGGAAAAAACCATTTTTCCAAGATTTTTTTGCCACCCAAGCCGCCTTTCCTTGGCAGCTCATCCAGCTGTTTTGTGTGTCCATAATCATCTCTCTCCTCTTTTTCCTCCGTTTCTTCCCACTGCCGGAATTCCGGGATGGGGCATTCCGCAGCTCTGCATGCCTGCCTTGTTCTCTGAGGGGCTCCTCCAATGGGTATCACTCTCTTCCCTGTCCTTCCCTTTTCCCAGAATCCAAGAAAATCCCAGCAGAGCCTTTCAGGGAGAGCAGGATTGCAGGAACCCCAACCCAACAAAATTCCTGAGGCTGCATCCCAAGGGTTGGTGCTGGTCGGAGTCTCCGGTGCCTCTGGATGCTCCTGAAGGACCAGGCTGGCTCTGTCCTTATCCATTTTTTCTTGGGAATGGCCTTTTGGGGCTAAATTCCCGCCAAACTCTGGGATTTGTCTTTGGATCACATCCCAGCTTCCATCTAAACTGGGAATCTTTTTCAGCCTCTTTGATTTTTATTCATCCTGGATCCAAATCCGGGTTGGAATCCGTGGTCTCCAGAGCTCCCCACCACCTGGATTCCCTCGGATTTATCCTTGTTCAACCCATCCTGGCTCCCAGCAGGATTTTCATGGATTTTCCTCCCTCCAGCCAGCTTTGTCTGGGAATTCCTTTTTCCCCGTTCCCAACCCGATCCCTCCCTGCTCCCGCCTCATCCTTGGCATTCCCTACTCATTCCCGTCCATCCAGTGGAACATTCCATGCTCCGGCATTCAGCTGGAATCCAGGAGAACACCTGGAAAACCACTGGGAGAGCAGCAGGAAGGGCCTAAAAAAAACCCTGGAATGGTGCAGGGTTGAAATCCAAGTTGATCCTGGAGGGGATGGATGGGACAGGAGCTCTTTCCCAAGGATTTCCCATTGGATTTGCCGAAGGACTGATCACTAAAATCCCTTCCAGTCCAAACCATTCCATGATTTCGTGTCTGAGCAGCCTAAAAGGAGTTTTTTTGGGAATTAGATTTCCAGAGGTAGCCCAGGGAATGTGGGAATTCTCTGCAGCTCTCCCTTCTCCTTCGGGTTATCCCAGATAAAATTCCTGTTCCCTGCCAGCACTAACCAGCGCTGGGAGCATGTGGATCTTGGGATGGAGGAGTGGCTGCTTCATGTGGGAATCCCAGGCACCTTCTCCTACATGGAATTCCCAAAAACCTCTGGCTAACGAGCAGCTGAACTCAGGAGCCAGCAATCCCAAGAAAAGTTAAGGCTTGGAATTTTATGGGAAGGGGCTTGGAATTGGATGATCCTTAAGGTCCTTTCCAACCCCAACCATTCCATGATTCCATGTGGAAAATCCCTTTGGAGAGCCAATCTCTCACCCAATTAAAACACACCCACGCGTGATTGAATCCAATAAAATTCCAGCTGGGAGAGAATTCCATGCTCCTGGGATGGATTTCCAGAGGTTTTGCTTTCATTCCAGCCTTTCTGGGGGGCTCTGGGAGATGCAGAAAAAGAAAAGAGGAGGAATTCCAGCTCCCACTTTCCTCCTCTGGGAAGGCAAATTGAGAATTCCTCGGCTGCCTCCCAGATTTGGGACGATCACAATGGAATTCCCAGGTAGTTTCACCTGAGCCCCATCCCATGGATTTCTGGATTATCCATGAAGTGTGGGAGGAACCACAGCCCCTTCCCAGATCCAGAGGTGATGCCAATCCCCCATCCCACAGTGCTGCTCCCACTAAATTTTTTAGGAATCACCCAACTACAAACCTGCTGGTGCTGCTTCATCCCTTTGCTCATCCCGCCGCGATCCTGGGATGGGATAGAGGCAGTTCCATCCCTTCATTCCCTGAAAACAGTTGAACCTTGGAGGGCAGATCCTTTGCATTTTCCTGGGAAAAGCTCAGGAATGTTGGATCTTCTCCAGGATGGATTAAAGAGATAAACACCACTTTTCCGGCGCCTCCATCCTTCCATTCCTCATCTCTCTCCTCGGGCTGTCGTGGATTTCCTGGGAGAGATGAGTTTGGCAAAGATGGAGGTTCCGGGCAGATCCGACATGGAAAGGGGTTTGCTGTCCCATCCTGGCGCTTCCTGACGTTTTCCCTCTCCTCAGTCTGAGGATTCCGACCTTCCCTACCCGCCGCCGCAGCGGGAGCCCAACGTCTACATGGTGCCGCAGGGAATCAAACCCGTCCTGCAGCGCACGGCCATCGAGGTGAGCCACGGATCCGGGAGTGGGAGCCCAGGGGGATCCTGGGGTGGGATTCCAAAAAAAACCCAGAGGCTCCAGGGGGAGCTCCTGACTCCTCATGATTCCCTGGCAGGAAGGTGGAGCTGGGGGTGTTGGGGTCCACTGCCGGGGAATGAGGGGTGGGATGAGGATGAAGTTCAGGGAACGAGGAATGGGATAAGGATGAAGTTTAGGGAATAAGGGATGGGATAAGGATGAAGCTCAGGGTACAGGGAATGGGATAAGGATGAAGCTCAGGGAACAAGAGATGGGATGAGGATAAAGTTCAGGGAACGAGGGATGGGATAAGGATGAACCTCAGGGAATAAGGGATGGGATAAGGATGAAGCTCAGGGAATGAGGGATGGGATAAAGATGAAGTTCAAGGAATAAGAAATGGGATAAAGATAAAGCTCAGGGAATGAGAGATGGGATAAGGATGAAGCTCAGGGAATAAGGGATGGGATAAGGATGAACCTCAGGGAATAAGGGATGGGATAAGGATGATGTTCAGGGAATAAGAAATGGGATAAGGATGAAGCTGAGGTTGGAGGTCAGGAGGAATTTCCTCATGGGAAGGGTGGTCAGGTATTGGAAGTGCCCAGGGAAGTTTGGAATCCTGATCCCTGGAAGTGTCCAAGGAACTCCTGGTGCTGAGGTGAAGATCGATCACAGGTCAAACTCGGTGACCTTGGAGCTCTTTTCCAACCTCAAGAATTCCATAATTCCCACCACTGCTTGTCCTACACGGTTGAACCTCTGAGTTCTCCTCCAGTGCTGAGGAGCTCCATGGAATCCTGGAAGCAGAAGTTTGATTCAGGATTTGATGTCTCCTCATCCCACATATCCTGGAGGATGAGGAACCTCAAGGATTTGGCTCAGGATTTGGTGTCCCCTCATCCCACAAATTATGGAGGATGAGGAATCTCAGGAATTTGGCTCAGGATTTGGTGTCCCCTCATCCCACAAATCCTGGCCTGAGGAATCTCAAGGATTTGGCTCAGGATTTGGTGTCCCCTCATCCCACAGATCCAGGGGGATGAGGAACCCCAAGGATTTGGCTCAGGATTTGATGTCCCCTCATCCCACAGATCCTGGCCTGGGGGCTGAGGAACCTCAAGAGCTTCCAGCTGGCCAGCGTGACCTCGCCCAGCCTGCTGGTGGAGTGCGGGGGCCAGCGTGTCCAGTCCGGAGTCATCAAGAACGTCAAGAAGAACCCCAACTTCGACGTCTGCGTGCTCTTCATGGAAGTGGTGAGGTCCCCGCGGGACTGGGGTGGTGCAGGGCGAAGGGAAGGTCCTCAAAAATGCGGTGAAGCACCGTAACATCCTTCAAAAATGTATCTGGTGAAGGACCTCGAAGTCCCATAGGAGTGGATCTTGTGAAGGGCCTGGAGGTGGCATAAAAATGGATCTTGGGGTGAAGGACCTCAAAGTTCTGTAAAAATGTGTCTTGTGAAGGACCTCAAATACCCATAAAAAGGGATCTTGATCTAAAGAATCTGGAGGTCCCATAAAATCGGATCTTGTGGTGAAGGACCTCAAAACCCCATAAAATTTGTTCTTGTAGTAGAGGACCTCAAAGTCCCATAAAAATATATCATATGAAGAAACTCAAAGACCCATAAAAATTAATCCTTTGAAGGGTTTGGAGGTCCCATAAAAATGGCTCTCGTGCTGAAGGACCTGGAGATCCCATAACATTGGATATTGTGGTGAAGGACCTCAAAATCCAATAAAGAATGGATCTGGTGAAGGACCTTAAAATCCCATAAAAATGGACCATGTGGTGAAGGACCTGGAGGTGTCATAAAATCGGTTCTTCAGGTGAAGGACCCCAAAATTCCATAATGGGTCATGTGGTGAAGGACCTGGAGGTGTCACAAAATCAGTTGTTTTAGTGAAGGACCTCAAAATTCCATAAAAATTGTTCTTCTGGTGAAGTTCGTTCTGCCCTTGTTTTTTTTTTTGGGATGGTGCAGAACCTCTGCCCTTCCTTACCAGCCTCATTCCATCTTCCCTTCCCTCTTCCCGCAGCGTCTGCCCAAGGAGAGCCTCTACAGCCCCCCCATCATCCTGAAGATCATCGACAACCGCCCCTTCGGCCGGAGACCCGTGGTGGGGCAGTGCACGATCCGCTCCCTCCAGGAATTCTACTGGGATCCCTTCCAGCAGGACGAGGGGGCGCCCCAGGAGCAGCCAGGTACGTGGGGATATGGGGATTTGTGTCCTCCATGGAGTCATGGCATGGTTGGGTTGGGAGGGAACTTAAAGATGATCCCATCCCCACCCCATCCATGGCAGGGACACCTCCTACTATTCCAGGTGGATCCAACCTGGCCTTGGGCACTGCCAGGGATCCAGGCAGCCACAGCAAATCTGGGAATTCCAGCCCAGGCCCTCCCCACCCTCCCAGGGAGGATTTTTTTCCCAATATCCCACCCAAATCTCCCCTCCTTTAGTTCAATCCATCCCTTGTCCTGGCACTCTGTGTCCTTGTCCCAAGTCCCCCTCCTGACTCCTTGGAGCCCTGGGTGGGATTGGGATCTTGGAGATGAGCTTTGGGTGGTGTGAGAAGTCTGGGTGAGCTTGGGATCATGGAGATGAACTTGGGATAATGAAAAGGGTCTGGGATGAGTTTGGGATCATGGAGATGAACTTGGGATAATGAAAAGGGTCTGGGATGAGTTTGGGGTCATGGAGATGAACTTGGGATAATGAAAAGGGTCTGGGATGAGTTTGGGATCATGGAGACGAACTTCGGATGACGAAAAGGGTCTGGGATGAGTTTGGGATCATGGAGATGAACTTGGGATAGTGAAAAGGGTCTGGGATGAGTTTGGGATCATGGAGACGAACTTCGGATGATGAAAAGGGTCTGGGATGAGTTTGGGGTCATGGAGATGAACTTTGGATAATGGGAACCATCTGTGAGATATTGGGATCAGGGAGATGAATTTTGGATGATGGGAAGGGTCTGGATGGGATTGGGATCATGGAGATCAACTTTGGGTGGTGGAAAGAGTTTAGGATGGTTTGGGGTCATGGAGATGAACTTTGGATGGTGGGAAGGGTCTGGGTGAGATTGGGATCATGGAGATGGAGTCTGGGAGCAGCCAGGATCGCTCCTGGAGGTCGATCCCAAGGTTTCTGGGCTCCGGGATTCCCAAACCCCGGGATAACGGTGCCGCCCCGCTCCAGTTGCAGACGATGTCAGCCTCACGCCCAGGGACGACGTCCTCATCGACATTGATGACAAAGAGCCCCTGATCCCCATCCAGGTATGGAAAACACAGCCATGCTGGGAAGATCCCGGATTCTTTCCGTGCTCCGGTGGATCTGGTGAATGGATCCGGTGTCAGGCCGGATCCCGTTGGATCCATCCTTTTCCAACTTCCACGTGTTTTCCCTCCCTCTCCACACCTGCACAACCCCAAGCTCCTCCTCATTGCTTATTTTGGGAATGAGGGGCTGGATTTGCTTTCCTGAGGGAGAGAAATCCATGCCGGGCTCTTCCCAAGGAAAGTAAAAATTCCCTGAGGCTCCGTCGCTCTCACTTCATGGCCGGATCTCCTTGTCCCAGTTTGGCTCCTGGTTTGCAGGAATTTCACTGGACTGGGATTGCAGAATCCCAAATCCCGAATCCACGGTGGTGGGAGCGTGGAAGGAGGGGGGGAATTGCTGCAGTTCCAATGAATTTGAGGGATCTCAGCATTCCCTTGGGAAGGGATCAGGATGGACACACCCCTGGAGCTTCCATTCTTCCAGAAACTTCCTGGATCCACATCCCTCAGGTTCCTTCTCCAGGAGAGGGAATATGTGTGACAGGGCTGTGTGTGGGATCCATGGATCCGGAGGCGATCCTGGTGCCTCTGGAGCAGCTGGGAATGGTGGAAGGAATGTTTGGTGGAGCTTTTTCCAATCTCCCATCCCTTGGTGGGATATCAAGGGCTGGAATTCCACTTTTCCCTATTCCTGGATGCCACACGGCTGGAAAAGCCAGAGTTTCCAGAAGGAATCTGCCTTCCAGGTGTTTCCTGCCTCAGTTTCCCTGGCCTTGAGCAATTCCAGGGATGGAGGAGCTGCTGAATCCAAGATTTCCAACTTGGGCATGGATCCTGCTCTTTATCCGCATCCTTAGTGGCCCCTGGGGGTTTTTATCCCCAAGGATTTTCAGGTGCTGTTGGATATTTGTGGTGTATCCCAAGGCAGGCTTGGGCTGGGGCCCACATCAAGCTCGGAATCAGGAATTTGGCTAATTCCCAAAAAAAACCCCTGTGGATGTGGTCCCGCTCATCCCAAATCCTCATCATTGGAAGTGTTCAAGGCCAGGTTGGATGGGGCTTGGAGAAACCTGGGACGGTGGGAAAAGGTGGAATGGGGTGGGATTTAGGATCCTTCCCACCCAAATCATTCCGTGATTCCATGATCCTATTCACAGCTCCGTTGGGATCTTGTCCTGAAATCCTTCAGCCTCCATTAGGAACCAGACAGGAGAACTGGGAAAAGTTGGCTCCGGTGGAAAGTGTGGGAAGGGAAAAGCAGCTCCTGAAAAGGGGTCCTGATTGGAGCATTGGGAAATCGGGAAAGCAGCCTCATTCCCTCCTTTTCATTTCCCATTTAGGGATTTATCCTTAAAGCTTACAGCTGGGCTTTGTCTTTTATCAAGGCAGTAACTGGAGCGTGTCCGTGGAAAACAGGGAATTTGGGAACAGGAATTTTTGTGATAAAATTCCCCTTTTTTAGTCCAAGGCAGAGGAACTTGGGAGAAAACGGAGGGAATGATGTGGGAATCTTCTGGGAGCTGGACCCACTGCAGAATCCCAGCTTGGGATGTTGAACTTGAGCCCAGTTTTCCGTGATCCTGATCCAGGGCTTCCCATGATTTGGAATTGGGATTTCCCATGATCCAGTGCTGGAGGTGCTTGGACAATTCCCACTGGTGGGATTCCCAGTTTGTCCCCTTTTTCTGAGTGGTCAGGATGGAGGGAGCACCCTGGGATGCTCAGAGTGGGATCAGCAGTGCCCACAATTCCCTGGAATTCTCTGCTCAGATTTCCATGATTTATTCATGGAAAATCACGTTAGTGGCAAACCTGCTCCCATTTTTTCCTTTGGGAATTAAACCTTTGGATAGGGACACACCTCCCTTTATTCCCCTGGAGCTCTGGGAGCTGCTCCTGGGAATGGGGGGATCCCATCCCAAAGATTCCAGAGGAGGGAATGAGACGGAGCTTTGGAATCCTGGAGCTTTGTTCCCTGGGATAATTTTATTGCAAACGCCTCCAAGCTTGGATCAAATTTAGGGAAGAGTTTAAACAGCAGGGAAAGGGGTAGAGGGCTGTGACAAAACCATTCCAAAGTGGAAAATTCCAGCATTTTTTTCCTGGAAAAAGCATTTTCCAAACAATCCCCCTGCCACCAATGGAGCTCTTCAGTTTGAGCCTGTATCCGTCCTTCTCTGTTTGTTCCTTTCCTTGTTTTTCCTGTTATTTCGGGAAAGGAGGGAGCTTCTTCCTGGAAAGCCAACCCAACATTCTCACCTCGGAATTTTAGCCCTGGGAGCTGCTCCTGTCCTGGAGGTGGACATGGATCGAGGCGTGGCTGGAGCATTGGGATCGTTCCGCCCATCCAGGGCCAGATTTGGGAGGCCAAGGAGCAATCCCAGCCCCAGGGGCCATCCTGCTCCGCCTTCCCGGGAAAAGGGACGGATCCCAAGCCAGCAGCTCGTGCTCAGGGCTCTTTGGAAGCAGGAGCCAGGATTTTTCATGGATGCGTTTTTTCCCCTGTGTGGCTCCGGGGTTTTTCTCCCTCCTTGCCAAGCCTGGCTTTGGTCCCTGCTCCGAAGGACGCGTGGAACAAAGGATCCCTTTGTTGCTTTCCCTGGAAAATCGGGAAAACAACCAGAGGTGAAATCCCTCTGCTCCAAGGTTTGGGAGCGCGTTATCCATCTCACCCGAGCGGGATCAGGAGTTCAGCTGGAGTTTAAAACCAGTTTAAGTGCACAGGAATCACATCCCGGTCACCCAAAGTGAGGAAAATCCTCCTAAAAAACACGGAAAAGCAATTTTCCCCAATCAATCCTGTCTACTTTGGTCCTTTGGGAGAAGGGACTCGGAGCGGGGTTTTGGAAAGGTGGAATTTGTGGAAGAGGCTGGTGGATCAGGCCTTGTCCTGCCTGCTCTGCGCCCGGTGTTTTCCAAAGGTTCATTCCCATGGGAAGAGGCTCGGGAAGGGAACAAAGCTCCGTCTCATTCCTTCCTCTGGAATCTTTGGGATGGGATCCCCCATTCCCAGGAACAGCTCCCAGAGCTCCAGGGGAATAAAGGGAGGTGTGTCCCTATCCAAAGGTTTTATTCCCAAAGGAAAAAATGGGAGCATGTTTGCCACCAACGTGATTTTCCATGAGTAAACCATGGAAATCTGAGCAGAGAATTCCAGGGAATTGTGGGCACTGCCGATCCTACTCTGAGCATCCCAGCGTGTTCCCTCCATCCTGAAAAATGGGACAAACTGGGAATCCCACCAGTGGGAATGACCAGCACCACATTGTCCGAGCACTTCCAGTGCTGGATCGTGGGAAATCCCAGTTCCAAATCATGGGAAGCCCCGGATCATCACGGGATGAGCAGGGATTTGTTCCGTCTGCTCATGGATAAATCCTCTGGAGAGGAGCTGCTCCCAGCAGCCTCGGGCGGGAATCCTGGTGGAAAATGGTCCTCAGGGAATTTTTTCCCTCCGGAGCAGATATGGTGGAGTTTGGCCCAAGGATGCCGGTCTGGATCTGGTGGGATCACAGCAGGGTTTTGGGAGCAAGCCTGAGCTGGATAACCAGGAATGCTGTCGGGATTGGCCTGATCCTCAAACCTGGCTGTTTTCTGGGAATTTCTCTCATTCCTCCCCCTTTTCCACCTCCAAGGGATCCTTGGAATCCTGGCGCAGCGCCGCCTCTTCCTGCCCGTGGAAGTGATCCCGGGTTTTGGTTTGCCCAGGATGAGCTGGGCTTGGACGTTGATCCTGAGCATTCCCAATCCCATTCGAAACCTCCCTGGCTCAGATTTTCCCCCTGCATTCCAGGATAATTCCCTGAGTTTGCAGCCCTTGGTATCCAGGGAAAAGCTTCTCCTCCTCAGGGAATTACTAACAGCTTTTCCATATTTTTCCCCTTTAACATCCCCTTTTTCCTCTGCTCATTCCTGCTGTTTGCCGAACATCCCTAAAAACAAACCCTGCGCTCATCCCAAATTTGCCTCATCCCGGCAAAGCCCAGGGCTGGGAACATTACTTTGGATTAATCCCTTTAATTGTTGCTTTCGCTGCTGTGTGTTCACCCCTGTTCCCGGAATTCCTTGGATAACGGATCATTTTAATTTGTAGCTTTCCGAGGGTTTGACGAGCTCAGCACTAATTAACATCCCGGATTCCCGGGCCCCGCCTCATGTAGGTATCGCTTCCTTTCTAATTGCTGATTAATAGCTTGATTAATTAATCGCTTAATTAATGACCCAACGCCATGGGAATACATGGATAAAGATGGAAGGTGGTGTTTTCCTTCTGGGAATGATCCCACTTGCTGCTTAGCAAAATGGCAATTTCCAGCTGGCTGCCAGTGTGTCCTTGGGTTTTCCATCCATTCCAAAGGGAATGAGGGTGGGTTTGAAGGAATTCTGTCCCCAGGTCGGGGATCCCAGCACAGGAAGGACATGGAAATGTGGGAGTGATCCAGAGGTGGGGCCAGGATGATCAGAGGGATGGAGCAGCTCTGCTGGGAGGAAAAGCTGAGAGAGCTGAGAATGTTCCCTGGAGAAGGGAAAATTCCAGGGAATCCTCAGAGTCCCTGCAGGGGCTCCAGGAGAGCTGGAATTTGG
>JAOTQZ010001616.1:432207-442757 GCA_026546895.1 Pogonocichla stellata | reverse complement strand
GGGCTGGAATTCCCAGATTTGCTGTGGCTGCCCCTGGATCCCTGGCAGTGCCCAAGGCCAGGTTGGACACTGGGGCTTGGATCAGCCTGGGTGTGATATCAGCAGATTCCTGGGATACCATGGAATCTTCATTTCTGTATCCATGTTCCGTGAATAAATTCAGGAGCCGTGGGTGGCCTGAACTGGCCTTTGATGGTCTCTGGTTGTCCCACAGACTTTGGAGCAGATCAGAGCCATGGTGGATCCGGAAGGGAACGGATCTTCAGGAATTCCCTGCTGGAATTGCTGATTTAAGTGCCAATCCCATATTTTTCCATGAATTAAGAGGATGGCAAAGTTTGGCAGCGCCGACACTCAATGCTTGTTGTTCTCTTCACCTTGGAGAGTTGCCTTCATTGGAATTGTGGGAATTCCTGTTGCTCCTAAGGATCCTGTTTGGGATCCCATGGACCCTTTTCCTAAATTAAATTACATTAAATTATTTAAATAAAATTAATTACATTAATTTAAATCATTAAATTAAGACATAAATTGTTGCCAACACCTTCCAGAAGCATCTTGGGTTTTCCACTGATTATCCTTATCCAAGAGTTTTCCAGAGCCTGTGCTCCTGCAGATCCAGAGCAGGACATCCCAGGAATTCCAGGATTTCCAGAGCCAGGCTCTGCCCAATTCTCCTGATGAATCTTTCATTTTCCCGTGGTTTCTTTCCCGGTGGGATTTTAGGAACACTTCTGGAGCTTGGACAAGACGGAAAACAAGATCCCACCCCAGCTGATCCTCCAGATCTGGGACAACGACAAGTTCTCCTTCGATGACTATTTGGGTAAGTTGGGAATTTTGGGATCCATCCCAAAAGAGGGAAAATGTCACTGGCACCGGTTGTCCAGAGAAGCTGTGGGTGCTGAATCCTTGGAAGTGTCCAAGGCCAGGCTGGACTGGGCTTGGAGCAACCTGGGGTAGTGGAAATTGGGAGTCTGGATTGGGATGGTTGGGATGCCCCAAACTCTGTGGAATCTGGGAACATTCCATGTTTTAAGGGTTGTCCCAACGGAGGTGTCTCACCTGGAACGCTCTTCCTCGCAGGATCCATCCAGATGGATCTCAACAGGATGCCCAAGCCTGCCAAGACGGCGGAAAAATGTTCCTTGGATCTCGTGGATGATTCCCTCTCCTCCGGCCGCTCCGTGTCCCTCTTTGAGCAGAAAACCGTCAAGGGCTGGTGGCCCTGTGTGGCCGAGCAGGACCAGCAGAAGATCCTGGCGGTAAAGTGGCCTCTCCCTGTTTTCCCTTGGGTCCTTCACTCCGATTCCCATCCCTGGAAGTGTCCGAGGCCAGGTTGGATGAGGATTGGAGCACCCTGGGATAGCGGAAGTTTCCCTGCCCGTGGCATGGGGTGGGACTGGATGGGCTTTAAATTCTTTCCCAATCCAGACCATTCCAGAATTCCCTGGAAGCTTCATTCAGTTAAAGCCAGGGCAGGAAATTCCATTTCCAGCGGGAGATTTTGTGGATCTGTGGTTGGCTGGAAGTTTTCTGGCACCGTGCAGAGGAATTATCAGGTTTTGTGGGATTTTCACCGTGGTTTTTGGAGTGTGCCACCAAATTTGATTCCATATCACAACTATTCCCAACAATTTTGTGTCCTAAACACCAGGAAAAAATTCTAGCTGTCCCAGGTGTCTGGGCTCCTGTTCCAGGTTTTGGTGACTATTCCATGCAGTTGAGGGAATCCAGGAAGGAAATTGTGTTATTCAACCAAAAAAATCTTGAGCTGGTTCTAGGGAAATTGGGAAGGATGGGATGTGGCATTTAGTGATGATCTGTCACAGCTTGGACTTGATTCCAGAGTTTTTTCCAACCTCAGTGATCCTGAGATTCTGTGGTTGCTCAAATTACGGTGTCAGTGGGATCTGGGATTTCCTGGAATATCTCCAGTGGCAGATGAGGGATCTCTGGAATCCTGGAATGCTCGTGGTCATTGCTGGGCGTGGTTTGGTTCTGCTCAAAGTACATTTTCTCTCCCAAATCCCTGTTTTCCATCCCACATTTCCTCACCTTTCTCCCCATTTTTTTGGGTAATAAATCAGTTTTTGTTTAACCCATCCAGGGCAAATTGGAGATGACTTTGGAAATTGTGGCAGAGCAGGAGCACGAGGAGCGTCCGGCCGGGATGGGACGGGATGAGCCGAACATGAACCCCAGGCTGGAGGATCCCAAGTAAGAACATCCCAAATGGAACAGCAACAACCAGGGCATGGAATTCTCGAGGTCCAAATGGGAATTCTGGGTTTACAGCTGGAGGGAACTGGGCTGAACTGGGTTTGTGCCTGGGTAGGATCCACTTGGAACCGGTGGAGGAGGGGAGACAGCCCAGGGAAATTGGGATTGTGCTCTGGAACACCAGTCCAGTGGGATTGGTCTGGAACACCAATCCGGTGGGATTAGTCTGGAACACCAATCCAGTGGGATTGGGAGGCTGGCCTGGATCACCAGTCCAGTGGGATTGGGAGACTGGTCTGGATCACTGAGGAAGATGTTGGAGGGACATCCCCAGAGGGATGGAGGAGCTGACACATTCCAGTGGGATTGGGAAGCTGCTCTGGACCATGAATCCACTGGGGATTCGGAAACTGGTCTGGATCGCCAATCCAGTGGGATTGGAGCCTGGTCTGGATCACCAATCCAGTGGGACTGGGAGGTTGGTCTGGACCATGAATCCAGCGGGATTGGGAGTCTGGTCTGGATCACCAATCCAGTGGGATTTGGGAGGCTGGTCTGGTGGTCTGGACCACCAAGGTGTGCATTGATGTGACATCCCACGAGGGATGAGGAGCTGACACATTCCAGTGGGACTGGGAGACTAGTCTGGAGCACCAATCCATTTGGATTGGGAGGCTGGTCTGAACCATGAATCCAATGGGATATGGGAGCCTGGTCTGGATCACCAGTCAAGTGGGATTTGGGAGACTGGTTTGGACCACCTATCCAGTGGGACTGGGAAATTGGTCTGGATCACTGATCTGGTGGGACTGGGAGATTGGTCTGGACCATGAATCCAGTGGGATTTGGGAAGCTGGTCTGGACCACCAAGGAGGGCATTCCTGGGATGTATCCAGAAAGATGGAAGAGCTGAGAGCAGTGGGATTGGGAGGCTGGTCTGGATCACCAGTCCAGTGGGACTGGGAGTCTGTGGACCATGAATCCATTGGGATTGGGAGTCTTCTCTGGACCATGAATCCAGTGGGATCTGAGGCTGCTCTGGGCCACTGAGGCGGATGGCACTGGGGATCCAGGAGGATGAAATTCCGAGGTGACCTCCCCTTCCCTTGTCTCCAGGCGTCCCGAGACCTCCTTCCTGTGGTTTACGTCCCCGTACAAGACCCTGAAGTTCATCCTGTGGCGCCGCTACAAGTGGGTGCTGATCCTGGCCATCCTCCTCTTCATCCTGCTGCTTTTCCTGGGAATCTTCGTCTACGCCTTCCCGGTATGGAGCAGCTGGGAGAGGAGGACAGGGATTGGCTGAGGTCTGACGGGTGATGGGTTCAGGGGGATGGAAAATTCCATGAGAGGAACACAGTGGGTTTAAAAGGGAATTTTTTTGGATTTGGGATCCTCATGGGGAAAAATATGGAGGTTCAGGGGTGGGAATGGAGTTGGGAAGGGACTGGAGCACTAGGAAAAGCTGAGGGAGCTGGGAAAGGGGCTCATCCCAGAGAAAAGTGGGCTCAGAGGGGACCTTCTGGCTCTCCACAATTCCCTGAAAGTTTGGAGCCAGGTGGGATTTGGGATCTGCTCCCAGCGAACAACAGGACGAGAGGGAACTGCCTCAAGTTGTTCCAAGGGAATTTTAGGTTGGATATTAACGAAGATCCCTCATGGAAAGGGGTGTCCAGCCCTGGAGCAGTGCTGGAATCCCCATCCATGGAATTATTCCAAAAAACATCTGGATGTGGCACTCGAGGACATGGATAATGATGAACAAGGGTTGGGGCTCTTTTCCAACCTCAACAATTCCATGATATCAGGAATGGTGGAGATCCCAAAATAACATGGAAAGGTCATTCCTGGAGTGTCTTCAGCAACACAAAGTGCTGGCACTGGGACAGGACCCGAGGTTTTCCGGGATGCAGAGGGAAAAAAGTCTGGGATAGCTTTGATTGCCTTTGGCAAAACTCCATGAAGTTTCTGACTGGATTTGTCGTTGGAATAAGTGAGGATGGGGCAGGGCTGGAGGAGCCTCCTCCTGCTGGAAAGCTCTGCATTCCAGAAAAATCCCGGCATGGCTTTGGGAATGCTCCAGGACCCCTTTCCAAAGGGGCAGAGTGGGTGATGTCCCAGATTTTGTGGGATCATGGAAAAAGGAGCTGTAGAGATACAAGGCCAAGGGTTGGGTGGTAAATCCATGAGATTTGTGGGAATCCCAGAGGATGGGAAGGAGCAGTGGGATCCAGAGGAGAGGAGGAGACTCCTGCAAATCAGGGAAAACTGGGAGTGCTTCCCACTGGTTGAACACTGGGATGGTGCTGGAGGGAGGGGCCAAATTAATTCCGAGGGCTTGAAGAGCTAGGAATTTATCTTAAAAAATTTTGGGAAGAGCAATCAAAATCCAGGAATGACTCCTGGTGCTTGTTAAATTCTTCCAATGATTCCCTCATTTCTCCAATGGTTTCCTCATTCTTCCAATGATTCCTTCATTTTCCCAATGATTCCCTCATTTTTCCAATCATTCCCTTATTTTTTCCAATTATTTCCTTATTCTTCCCATGATTCCCTTATTTTTCCAATCATTCCCTTATTCTTCCAGTGATTCCCTCATTTTTCCAAGAATTCCCTTATTTTCCCAATGATTCCCATGTTTTCCAATCATTCCCTTATTCTTCCAATGATTCCCTCATTCTTGCAATGATCCCCTTATTTTTCCAATGATTCCCTCGTTTTCCCAATGATTTACCTTATTTTTCCAATAATTCCCATATTCTCCCAAGGATTTCTTTATTTTTTCAATGATTCCCTTATTTTTCTGGTGATTCCCTCGTTTTCCCCATGTTTCCATTGTTTTTCCATCCTTCCAGAACTACGCTGCTATGAAACTGGTGAAACCTTTCAACTGAAGCTGCTCCTGTGCCTGCCTGGGAATTTTGGGAAGGGATTTTGCCTCTGGAAGTGGAGAAGGAACAACCTCATCCAGGCCTCCAGCTGCTGCCAAAGACTCTGCTTCCCTTTGGAATTCCACCTGGGAAGCGACACATAACCAAAGCCGCCACCAAAATATTCCTGATTTTCCAGCCTTCTCTGTTTTGTTTGAGTTTTCCTGCTGCTCTGGCTGGTAAATCCCAAATTCCAGTGGAAATCCGAGGAGGGAGAGGGGAAAGGATCTTTCCATCCGTGAGTTGGGAATGTGCAGAGGATCCTCACAGGGCAGGATTTGGGATCTGCCAGCCTGAGCAAATCCCACGGATTCTGAGCGCTTCTTGCTCTCTGATCCAGCCTCAGTTTCCCTTTTCCCTGTATTATCCCATTTCTGTATCGTAAACCTGTGGAAAACGTGTTGGAAAACCTGAATCCCTGGGATGACACATCGCATTCCCAAAGCTGAAATCACGGGAATGGGAAAGGCTGTGGTGCAAAACCTGGGGTTTGGAGTTGCTGCTCTGCAAAATCCCAGTTTCTCTTGGATTTTGAGGCCTTTGCAATCCATCATGGAATTCTGGAGCTGCTCCACAATCCCACAGGTCTCCCATTCCAACTGGGAGATGAATCCCAGGAGCAGCTGGGCTTTGATTTCCTCCTCTCCCACCGTCTCCCAGCCATTTTTTTGGGAATCCTTGGTCTTTTTAGTGTCAGTATTTGCAGAATTCCTGGATCACTGAGGTTGGAAAACAACTTTGGGATCATCGAGTCTGAGCTGTGCCCGATCCCCACCTTGGCACTGAGTGCCACGTGCAGGAATTCCTTAGAGATCTCCAGGGGTGGAGATCCCAAACCTCCCTGGGCACTTCCAATCCCTGACCACCCTTTCCATGATGAAATTCCTGCTGGTGTCCAACCTGAGCTTCTCCCGGGACAACCTGAGGTAGTTCCCTATTTTCCTGTTATTCCCTGGGAGGAGATCCCAACTCCCATCTCACTCCTGAATTTCAGGGAGTTGTGCAGAGCCGGAAGGTCCCTCCTGATCCTCCTTTTCTCCAGGCTGAGCCTCGCTGATCTTCCTTTAAAATCAGTCATTTCCCCTTGTATTCCCAAAGATTCTTAGGAAAAACATCCCAACCCATACTCCCTGCTGCCAGACCTTAGTGGAAGGAAAATTCTGACCTGGGACAGAATTTTCTGCAACCTGCTCAGCCTCCCACGGATCCAATGGGAATTCTCATCCCACAAGGAATCTTCTCCCATTTTTCCACCAGAAAAATCCCATTAACATCCGGCTGCTCCAGCACCTTTGCTGATTCGGGATCTTCCTGTCCTCCCTTCAGCAGGATGAGACTTATCCTTGATTCCATGTTTTCCTTGGAGCTGTGGCTGCTCCGAAAGAGCAAGGAGCCAGGAAAAGTGATCCCGAGGGATCAATTTCCCAGGAAAAACCGCTGATGGCATCTCCTGCCCCAGGATTTTAAACCTGGGCTTAAAAAATAGAGGAAAACTTTTAAACTGCTTTGTTGGATTGGGATGTAATCCATGGGGGATTAAATCCAGGGATTCTCATCGGAACAGCTCCCGGATTGCACAGGGCAGCTCCTTCTCCATGTTTTCCACATGGAAAACGCACGGCTTTGGGATTTATAGGGATTTATAGGGATTTATAGGGATTTATAACCCCATCCCTGCTGCTGAGCTTTGGCTGATCCATGGCCCTTTCCCAAAAGTTGGAGCGGAGGAATCGGCTCTGGATTTGCTCATCCCAGGGCGGAGGTTTCATTTTCCATCGTTAAATGCTTCGTTTTCCTTCGGTTTTTCCCTAAAAGCCTCCCAACCCCATTCCCACCCCCATCCCCGTTTATAGCCACCATCAAACCACCAGGATTCGCTCCAACTTTCCAGAGGTTTTATTATCCCGGAGGATCTGAGGAGCCGAGGACAAAAGTTGCTTCTGTTTGGCCCTTGCTGGGATTGGGAATTTGGGTTTTGTGGGAATGTTGGTCCCAGCACCTTTTCCACCAGGATCCAGCTGTGCCACAGGGAATCTGGAATTCCCTGAGTGCTCTGCTGGAATCCACGGTGGGAATTCGGGTACAATATCTCTTGGATTTGCAGGGATTCTGGGTTTTCACATCCTGGTGTAATTCCCCATGATCCCAACCCGAAATCTTGGAGCCCAGAGCCCCAAACGGATGCGTGATCCATGCTGGAACACCAAACATGGGATGCTCATCCCCCATCCCGTTGGGAACACCGCTGTCAATCCCAGAAGGGCAAGGAATCAAAATCATCCATGGGAATGTCCAAGGGCACCTGGGATTGTGGAATGCCTGGAATGGGATGGGCTTGAAAGTTTGGGATTCACTCCAGAGACAATTCCAGTGGGAAATCTGATTTTATTCCCAGCATTACCCTGGCAAACCTGGGTCAGCAGGGATGGAAGAGAAGGATCCAGGGCATCCAATTCCATAAAGACAGGGATTTCCAGAGGGAAATCCATGCTCTCAGTCCAGTTTTCATCCCAAGAAGATTCTGTGGGATTCCGGTGGGTAAATTCAGGTTGGAGCATCTGGAAAAACCAACTCCATCCCATTTTTTCCCCCTGAACAGCCACATCCAGCTCTGGGCCTGGTTGTGTCTCCTCCAAATCCAGGTGGGAGCTGTAGAAAGAATTCCCTGTGGCTTCTGGTTTTCCAGGGAATTGGTTGGAATTTGTCCTGGGTCACCCGTGCCTGCCTTATCCGCAGTAATGCCCAAAGCACTGTGATTCCCAAAGAAATGCTCTGAAACTTTCCCGTTCCTGGTGTTTTGATTGTGGGGATGGAACTGCGGCTGCCCTTGGGAGTGGGAATGGGAAAATCGGGATTGTGGAGAAATGGAAAATTCCAGGGAATGCTCAGAGTCCCTGCAGGGGCTCCAGGAGAGCTGGAATTTGGGACAAGGCCTGGAGGGACAGGACACAGGGAATGGCTCCCACTGGGAAAGGGGAGATTGGGCTGGGATCTTGGGAAGGAATTCCTGCCTGGGCTGGAATTCCCAGATTTGCTGTGTTTCTGAAAATCATGGAGCCAGGGTGCTTTAACAGGATGGAATTCCTGGGGCTGGCAGAGGAGGGAGAAGCCTCCTTATCCCTGTTTTTTTTCCACCCTTTGGAGCAGATTCCAAAGATTGTGCTTCCGTCCCTCGCCAATAAACACAAATAGGATTTGGTGGATATGGAAAAGTGGGGAAAAGAAATCCCAGGATAAGCCAGAGATTTACAGCTCCTCTTTGCCAACGAAAACAGCGGGAAGAATCATCCACTGGCAAATCCGTGGCTGGAAAACAAAGCCTGGATTCATGGTCTGCCTCTCTGGATAACAGGGAACAATTGGGATGAGTCACTGCCAAAGGGTGGGAATGGCCTTGGAGCTTCCAAGAGGGACAGGGGGGTCATTGGAGAGGTTTGGAGGTCTCCGTGCTGGAATGCTGGGAAGAGCTCATCCCTCTTTTCAGCCCAGGGACTGGGAGAAATCAGAGTCAGGCACCTCCAAATAATTCTTGGGTTTTTGTGGGTTTTTTTGGGAATTATGCAATCAGAGGGAAAACAAACAGAACAATAGCACAAAGGCAGGTTGGATTTTATTTCTGTTTTCCAGTTGTCTGAATGATCAGGGATTGGGAATTCCGTTATTTCCTTTGCAAGGATAAGTACCTAAAAACAAAACTCTAAAAACACCCCTATTCCCACAGGATAATAGAAATCTCCTTCAATTCTAGCATCAGTTTTTTTAAGGAATACCAGAAATCCCAGATTTTGTGGGTGATGGAGATATCTGGGATCATGTCCCTCGTGGTCTGAGCTCAGGAAATCCTGGAGTTGAAGAACTTATGTAATTAATTAATAATTCATTTATTATCAATTAATTAATTAATTAGTTTATTAATAATTAATTTTTAAATTCTCAACTCGATCCTAAAAAATAAATCTGGATAGGATCATTCCCTATTTCCTACCTCTCCCACCTCCATCCTAACCGGGAATTAGCTCAAAACGGAGATTTGTCCCAAAGATTTAATTTTGGGAGATTCCAGCTTTCCCACAAAACTGGATAGAAGGGAATTAGACAAGGAAAAAAAGCTGGAAAAAGCTGTACAGGGAGGAGCGCTGGGATATCTGGGAGAAGGGAGACTCTGTGTGGGATGAGATTGGAATTCCCAGATTTGTTTAACCCATCTGGAGCTAGAAAACAGCTGGGAATGAATCCTGGCCAAGCAGGAAAACCAAAAATTGGGATGAAATAGAGAGGAAAAGGCTGTGGATGCATCCTGGATTTTATTCCAGCGGGAGCAGCAGCTGAGGTGGGACTGGGCCTTGACCCTCCCTCGAGGTTGGAATTTTTCCATGATCCTTCATTTTCCCAAGTCACAGGATCGTGGAATCATGGAATGGTTCAGGGAAGGGACCTTAAGGCTCATCCCATTCCATGGGCAGGGATATCTCCCATTGTTCCAGGATGCTCCAAGCCCATTCCAACCTGGCCCTGGACAATTCCAGGGATGGGGAGCCACAATATCGTGGAGAACCAAATCCCAAATTCCGATGGTTCAGCTCTCCGCTGGCGAGGACGATTTTCCATCCTCTCCTCACCACTGGGAAAATTCCACCTTGGACAACTTCTGGGCTCCATGGAAAAAATCCCAAACCTTTGTGTCCAAGTCCTCCCTGTGCCAAAGGAGAGGCCGAGGCTGGAGAGGGTCTGGAGCAGGAATTCCACTCCTGGTGTGCCAGTGGGTGGACGAGACATTCCAGGCTGGCTAATTCCAAGAGTTCTGCTTCCCATTAAAGTGCCGGATAGCAGCTGGACCTCTGGAGTCCATTAAATGCCACTTTTCGGGAATGGACTTGGATTCCAGCTGTTTATTTTTATATCCAGGGAGCTGAGCAATGGATGCTGAAAAAGGAAAAAAAAAAAAAAAAGGATGATGGGATGCGGGATGGAAAAAAAACCATTGGAATATCAAACATGGATTCCCTGTTCCGACATCCCAGGCATGGAAGAGCCTTTTTTAGAAATATTGGCATCTTCAGCAGCTGGAGGTAATGGAGAATCCAGAATTCTGGGATTGGAAGAGCCAGGATTTGTACAGGGAAATGTGGTTTTTTATTTTCCTGGAATGGATTGCCTGGGAATAGGGATGGGAATCCTTCCAAAGGTGCCACCGGGGAAAAACTGGGAGAAATGGGATGGAATGCACAAAAATGGTTCCAAGTCCATCGTTTAGGAAGGAATTCTTGACTGTGAGGTGAGTGAGGAGCTGGGATGGAATTCCCAGAGAAGTTGTGGAAGTCACATCCCTGGAAGTGTCCAAGGCCAGGTTGGACATTGGGGCTTGGAGCAGCCTGGGATAGTGGAAGATGTCCCTGCCCA
>JAOTQZ010001616.1:415489-425717 GCA_026546895.1 Pogonocichla stellata | reverse complement strand
GGGATGGGATGGGATGGGATGGGATGGGATGGACAGGTCCTGCTGTGGGGTGCACACACAGCTCTGGCTCGGTGTGGGAGTTCTGGTATTCCCTGGATGTGCTGCTTCCTTTTGGGAAGAGGATTTTCCGTATCCCTCATAAAATCCTGGAATGGTTTGGGTTGGGAAGGGACTTGAAATCCCATCCCTTTCCACCTAATCCACACCTCCCACTATCCCAGGTGGATCCAAACACTGTCCAGTCTGGCCTTGGACACTTCCAGGGATGAGACATCCACAATTTCTCTGGGAATGATCCACCACGTATCCCCCAAAAACATTTTTTCCCCAAAAACTCCTTTTTCCTTCCCTCATTCCAAACCCAAACCTTATCCAAGAAAACAGGGATCCAAAATATTCCAATGTCTCCATCCCTTCCACATGGCCACTGGATATGAGACAAACAGAAGCCAGACTGGGAATAACCAGGAAAACGAGGGAGGAATGTGGATTTTAGGGAAAACAAATGTTATTTGTTTACCTTCCCCGCCAATAAAATTCCCAACATGGAAATAATGAAGGGAGCTGGGAAATGAAATTGCTTGGAATCACCGAGCTCGTAAAAAATTATGAGCCCAGAAACAGAAGGATTGGAGACGGGGGGGGAAAAAAAAAAAGGTGGAAAAACCAGAGGAGTTTTTGTCTTCAGCCGGATTTTTATTTGGGAATTAATGGGGGTCGCGTCAGGGCATGGAAATCCCATAAAGCAGAGCAGAGACGGGAAAACTCTTCCTGAGGAAGAAGTGGAGCTGGACTGGGGGCAAAAAAGTAGGAAAAATTTGTTGGGAAAGCTGGGGGGTTTATCCAAAAAATATCCAGAGAGGAGCAGGGATAGAAAGAGGTCCTGGATTTTTAAATCCCAAATCTGGCGGGAACAGGTGGAGCCCAACCAGGATAAAAATAACTTTTTGTTCCACACGGATTTTGTCCCGCAGATTCCAAGTTTTCCTAAGGATTGCAAGAGTCCTGTCTGTCCTCCCAAGTAATTTTGGGATGAAACCTCATGATTTTGGGATGAAATCTT
This sequence comes from Pogonocichla stellata, assembly GCA_026546895.1. Lineage (NCBI taxonomy): Eukaryota > Metazoa > Chordata > Aves > Passeriformes > Muscicapidae > Pogonocichla > Pogonocichla stellata. The sequence continues at coordinate 424,654 of JAOTQZ010001616.1, read as the reverse complement.
TATTTTTCCAGTGCAATTCCCACATTTGGAGGTGCAGGAATGAGGATTGGGTGCTGCTGGGAATTCCCTTCTCGTGTGCTAAAATGGGATGTGGATCCCTAACTCCTGAGGAAAAGCTGGAACGCTGGAAAAGGTGGAAAATCCTTTGATTTCCAGAATTTCCACCTAATTTTTTGTTGGGATTTGGGATTTTTGGGGGAGCTTTTTGGTCGGGATTCTTTCTCTAATGCAGGAATGTGAAGACCCCGAATCCATCCCAAGCTCCATCAGCATTCCCAAAAAAAAACCTTTTCCAGAGCCCAGCTTTTCCCAAGGCTCCTCACGGATATTTAAGGAGCAAAGGTCAGGATTTATTGTGGCTGTCCAGGGAGCTGCTCCCCAAATCCGGGTGCTCCGGATCTGACGAGCTCCAGGTGACTCTTCCCAACCCCTTTGGGGTGAATCCATCTCAAGGGGCTGGAGAAGGACCCATGGAATGAATTCCCAGCAGGAATCTGACCTCTGGATATGGAAAACTGTGAAAGCACCCGGGTTTTGGTGCTTTTTCGGGATAAACTTCCCAAAAAATCCTTCCCAATATCCCACCCAACTCTACCCTCCAGCAGTGGGAAGCCATTCCCAATTTTCCTGTCCCTCACAGGTTACAATCCCATAAATCAGCTCTTTTTCCATAAAGCTCCACCTTCCACCTGAATCTGGACACAAAGATCCTTTCCCGCCCTTGGATCATATTCCACCTTCCCAAAAATCTGCTTTTGGGTGCCCCTTTCCCAGTTTTTCTACCAAGGGAGCCCCCTGGAATTCCAGGGGATTTACACGGACAAATTTCTGGCCTAGTTAAATAAATCCCATCCCGGATTTTTCCCCAGAGCTCAGGGCTCCACCAGCAACTGCAACACCATTTTTTCCCAGGAAAATCCTGGATTTCATCTCACTCCCAGAATTCAACCTCACTTTAAGCGACTTCCAGCTAAAACCAGGAATGGGAGGGGCGGATTTTAAATCCCTTTGGGAATAACCCAGCTCAGGGTTATCTCCTGCCGGGAATTTCTCCCCTTCCCCGCTCCAAGGACACAGAATTCCCTCCTTTCCCTCCCTCTGGAAGAGAGGCTCAGTCTCCTTTTCCACCACTTCTATTTTTAAGCCTCCCAAGGCCAAGGCATAAAAATCCCAGCTGGAAAACCGGGAGGGAAGGAGCCAAGCAGACTTTGGGCTCCAATTTAGGCAGGAAAAACCCTTTGGAAATTGATTCCAGCCCCGGAGCGACCGGGATGAGGGAACAGCTGCCACCACCCCAGCTCCGAGTGCATCCAGATGTGCCACCACCCCCCGCCCCCCCTCACACTTCCCACACTCCCTGTGCTCCCAGAGCCAGAAAAAAACTGGGAATAGCCGTGCTGACAGGATGGATGGGTTGCTGCTGCTCCCCGGCCTCCGGAGAAGGGGTATTTTTGGGATTCGGGAATGTCCTGACGGCTCAGGGTTGTGATGTCACCGTCAGCTGATGGATTCAGGCTTCCAGGAGCTCAGGAGGCTGGATTGGAAAGGGCTTGGAGCAATCTGGGATAGTGGAAGGTGTCCCGTGGAATGGGGTGGGATTTCAGGTTCCTTCCCACCCAAGCCAGTCTGGGATTTTAGGATTCGTTTATTTTCCCAAGCTTCCCTGCGGATGGCGCTGAACGATCCCTGGGAAACCAGCTTGGATCACATCCCCCTGTTCCCTCTGGGAGCGCCTGAAGCCCCTTCCAGGTCTGGAAATCTGCACCTGGGAGAGCTCTGACTTAGAATTCTGGAATGGTTTTGATGGGAAGGGACCTTAAATCCCATGGATCCCACCCCATCCATGGGCAGGGACACCTCCCACCATCCCAGGTGGATCCAACCTGGCCTTGGGCATTCCCAGGGATCCAGGGGCAGCCACAGCAAATCTGGGAATTCCAGCCCAGGCAGGAATTCCTTCCCAAGATCCCAGCCCAATCTCCCCTTTCCCAGTGGGAGCCATTCCCTGTGTCCTGTGCCTCCAGGCCTTGTCCCAAATTCCAGCTCTCCTGGAGCCCCTTCAGGCCCTGGAAAAGGTTCCAAGTCTTCCCTGGAATCTTCTGATAACACTTTTATTTGATGACTTTTTGCTGGATACTTCTCTTGTCCCTGCATCCCAAATAAACCTCGGATAACTCCTCATTCAGAGGGAAGGAATCTCCTCAATCCACAGGTTGCCCTTGGAGATTATCCTGTGGCCATGGAAGCAGCTCTGGAACTGCTCCATCCCAAAAATCTTCTCTGGAGCTTTCCTCTCATTTTCCAGAGGGAAAAACTCCAGCTCCTGTTGGAAAAGGACAGGTGAAAAAAATGCAGGATACTGGATTTGGCACTGGGACATTTCCCAGTTTAGGCTCCCATCCCGCTGGACATGGATAAAATTCCCTGGGTGGATTCCAAGCACGGAATTCCATAACACTCTCTGAGGTGGGGATCACTGCCCTGCTTTCCCAGGGAATATTTCCCTGGGATTTCAGGATTTGGGATTTTGGGATTCAGGATTTCAGCCTCTCTTGGGGTGTCCATGGTTATTTGGGATACTCCAACGAGGAATTGGATTTTCCTGACTCTGGAAAAGAATCGGGATGAGCTTTTCCCTTCCCTCTGGAGCAGCAAAGGTGATTTTCCTGGAAAAGAGCAGGGGGAAGAGGAGGAAAAACGGGAAAAGCGGGAATTCTGGTGGCAGCAGAGGGAGCTCTTCCATTGCAGATGGGGCTGGAATCAGTTGAATCCTTAATCCCCCATTCCAAGTTCTTCCAGGATCAGATCCCACCTGGGACAGCCAGAGCCCCTTCCCAGTCCCTGTCACCTGAAGCTCCCAAAAAACCCATTGTCCCTAAATTCCTGGAAAATCCCTGCACGTCCACCTTTTTGAGGATCCCCTCTCCATATTCCATCTAAAATTTCCACTCCAAAGACATTCCCAGTTTTTTTTTTTGCCAGGCTAGAAAAAGGCTCTGAGGCTGACGAGAGAGAGGAATCCTGGAAAATCCTGGAAAATTTCCTCCCGATGGGACACCCGGAGCCAAGAGGATTCCGAGGAGAAATTCCCATTCCCTGGTGAGTTTGGGATGTGGGATCATGGATCCAATTCCAGGGAATAGCCAGGGACAGGTCCCTGTGGAATGCTGAGTGCCCGGATCCCTCACAGCTTTTCCAGGGATTCCCTTTCCATTGCGGAAACATCCCATAATTTCCACTTCATTTTCCCCAAGGATTTAAAGGGAAGAAGGATCTAAAAAAGAAAGGAGATGAGATTCCTCTTTTACTTTGGGATCTGAAAAAAGTGGGATCCAGTCAATTTTCCCAGTGGCTCAAATATTCGGGAGCATTCCACGGATTTTTTGGAATCGTTTCCCAAAGAATTTCCTTGGGAAGGGATGATGGGGATCCCTGGGCATTTCCTGTTCCCCCTGGAATCCCTGCTCCGTATAAAAGATTTTTGGAGCCCTCCCAAACGTTTATCCACGTGTGGCTCCACCCAAGGAATATTTTTTCCGGGTATTTCTCCAGTTCCCTTCATCCCAAGATCATCCCGAGTTCCTCCCTCCAGCCCTTGGCTCATCCCTGCCCCCAAAGTCCCAATTCCTCCTTTCCACATCCTTTTCCCAATCCCTGTCCCTGAGTCCTTTCCCAGACATTCCAAGTATCCCACATTTCTTCTTCCCAACCTATGGATGGGATTCGGGCCTTTTCCAACCTCAAGAATTCCATGATTTTATTCCTCGCCTGCTTTATCCCTCCTCAGATCCAGCTGCTCTCCCTGCATCTGCTCTTCCTTAGCAGGGAATGTTCAGAACAAGGAGCCCTTCCCAAATTTGGGAATTGCAGCGGATTTGGAGCGTCCTGGAAATTGGGAACACTGGCCTGGAATGTGGAAAAGTGACCTGGAAGAGCAGGAAAAGCAGCCTGGATTCCATTCCAAAGGGAATCTCCCAAAGATTTGCCTGTGGATGGGATCAGCTGGGAGCAGATCCAGGTGGGATGCGGGACAGGGAATCCGTAGGGAATCTCTTTGTGGTTGGGTTGGGAATTCTCTAGGGAATGTGGGAAGCTGCTGTGTGAGGTTTGGGATAACGGGAAGTGGGGTCACACCATCCCCATAAAATCAGGGATGAGGGAGGGATTGTTCTCCAGATTCCAGAGGGAGCAGAGCCAGGATGTTCCCATTCCCATGGGGAGATGTGGCTGCCAAAGGGAACAGCGAATTCCAGGGGCTGCAGGAGAGCTGGAGAGGGCATTTTAGATGGGATGGAGGGACAGGACACAGGGAATGGCTTCCCACTGGGAAAGAAGAGATTGGGGTGGGATCTTGGGAATATCTGTTTTATCCCATTTTATACCAATTTCCCCCCACACTTCCCAAAAATGCTCCAAGGTCTCCTTCTCATTCCCAAAATCTCCTTCCCCGGAGCAGCCACAATCCCTGGAAATTAATTTCTCCCACTTGGATCCCATTCCTGGAGATTTCCCATTCCCAGCTTCCAAGGGAAAACCCTCTGGAGCAGCTGATCCTGATCAATCCTGATGATTCTGGGAATCATTTGAAGCAGGAAATTGGGGAGGATATTTAAGGATGGGCTGGGAATTTGGGATTTTAAAGGAAGGGGCATGAGGGGTGGGAGGAGATGGAATGAATTTGGGGAGTGGGAATAGCTTTTCCTTCTGGTGGGTTTTTGGGATAAGAGTTTCTCCAGGGGATTTTGATCCTTAAATAGTTTGGAAAAGTTCTGGAAAAGGTGTCAGTTCCTGCTGTGGGATGGGGATGATCCATGGATATGGCTGCACCTGAATCCATGGATTTGGATCCTGTGATGGAGAATGAAGCAGCTCCTGGAATTCTCTGCCTCTGTTACCACTCATCCCTGGCAGGAATTTTGTCCAGTTTTATCTATCCATGTATTCCCAATCCGTGTGAGCATCCAAGGCCAGGTTGGACACTGGGGCTTGGAACAACTTGGGATAGTGGGAGGTATCCCTGCCCCTGGATGGGGCGGGAATGGGATGGGATTTAAGGTCCCTCCCAAACCAAAACAATTCCAGAATTCTGGAGCCAGGCTGGGAGAGCTGGGAATGTTCCCCTGGAGAAGGGAAAATTCCAGGGAGAGCTCAGAGCCCCTTGCAGGGCCTGAAGGGGCTCCAGGAGAGCTGGAGAGGGACTGGGGACAAGGAAGATCCAAAAATCCGGTTCCCACATAAATCCAGGAGCACCATTCCCTGCTCCAAAGGCTCCTGCAAACCCTAAACTGCTGCTCCTCCTGGGAATTTCCGCTCATCCCAAGGCATCTCAAGACGAATTTATAGGAAAACTCCAGCCCTGGAAGCATCCAGCTCCTCCAGGACTTGAAGCACTCTCCAAGGAAGTTTGGGAAAAGCGGGATCTCTGGAGTTGGGATCTTTTCCAAGCCACGCTGGAAGCTTGGATACAACTGGAAGCTCCAGGAGTTCCTTGGGCATATTCCAGAATCCATCTCCCACAGCCGACACCAATCCCAGAAATTGGAGCTGCCCCTCTGGAGAAGCTCCAGATCCCGATGAGTCTTCCCTCCAGCCAAACATTCCAAGGAATCTCAGTCACTCATCCTCTACACCCTAAAATTCCCTCCATTTTTTCCCAAAAAACTTGGGGGGAAAAAGCACAGGTCGTGGGAAGTGTGCCCCAAAGTCAGGCAGGGACATTTGGATGCCTCTTCCTGACCAGCTCAGAGAATTCCAAGCAGAGAGATGCTAAATCCAAGGCTTTGCCTCAGAGCAAAGTAGGATACTGTAGGAATCCTGATGGGATTTTCCAAGGAATAACCAGGAGCACAAAGGCCGGAGCAGCAGCAGAGAAGCCCCAGGGATTCCGCTCGTCCTCCTCCACTATCTCCATGCATTTCCCAGTTTTCCAAGGTCTTGGATTCCCTGTCACCCCTGGAAATCCCACCTGGAGCACAGGGATCGAGTCCAGGCCTCATTAGGATTTGATGTTTCTGCTGATTGCTTTTCCAGGATCCCGGATCTGGTTCAGAGGGAGCCGAGGGTTCGACGATCCAATTAATTCTCTGGCAGATTTATCCGCTCCCAAAATTCCTTTATTTTCTCCCAGCCCCCTCATTCCCACCGGGATTCAAATTCAAGGACACCAAGAATTTCAACGTCGCATCCCTGATTTGGTCACATCCCTAATTTTTTTTGGGGGATGCTGCTTCAGATCCCGTCTGTGCAGCAGGAAGCAAGGATGCGCTGGAAAAATCCAGGAATAAAGCTGGCAGACGGAACAGCAGGAGGGAAAAAAAAAAAAAAAAGGGATAAAAAAGGAATTTGCACTGCCCATCCCACTGTTTTCCCAGAGTTTTCCTCCGGTTTTACACCTCAGAGTTGGAGTTGCCAGATGCCTGCAGGCAGCTCAGATTCCAGGGAATCATTAATTCCAAGAGGAGTTTTTCCCGTTGTTCCAGCTTCCAGTCCCTTGCTGGCACTCAGCTGGATGGGGAAATTTGGGAATATATCCCTGAATCCACCCCCAAAATCTGTGGATGTGAGGCTTGGGGTGTTCCTGAAATTCATCTGCTGCGGATATAAAGGAGAGGAGCAAGGAGTTTTCCTTCTTCCCAAATTTTAGGGGATGAAATGGAATCAAGGACAGACAAGAAAAGCTTCCTCAGCTTCTCCCTCTGCCCCAGGACGTCTCGGGAATGTGCAGGAATTCCCTTTCCCCACCTGGAAAACCGAGCTGGAAACTCGTCCTTTTGCCTGTGGAAGTTGCACTTCCAAGAGGAAATTCCTGGAGAAATCCTGATTCCCAGAGCCAAGGCTCTCCAAGGCCTCAACTCCAGGTGGAAAAACTTCGGCTTGTGGGGAAAATTCTTGGAAGAGTGGAATCTCCATTAAAATTCGGGCTGAATTTTAGTGAGGAAGTTCCTGCCACAACTTCCAAAAATCCCTTGTGTTAGATCCCACCCTTGGGATGCTCCAGGAGCAGCTTCTCCTCTTCCAAGTTTTCCCTATTCCTCTCCTCATTTTTTGGACTCCCAAACTAAGGAATTTCTCCCTGCCAAAATTCCTGCTGTCTCTTCCTGCTGTTTTTCCAGGGATACAGGACGGAGCGGGATAGTGACAGGCACTTCCCACCACCATCCCAGCTCCCAAAACCTCCCATCTTCCCAGAAACTGGGCTGAAATTCCCGAAAAAACCCGATATTTTCCGCACCAGCCACTTGAAGGAGCCCAGATCACCTCCAAGTATTTTTATGGAAGGAGTTTTCCTCTTATTCCCGACTGGAAATCCCGGATGTTTTCCAGCTGTTGGCTCCTCATCCAGGGATGGAAGGTGTCGGAGCAGCTGCACCAGGCAGGTGGTGGCCACTGGGAAGCTCTGCAGCTGCTGGAATGGGAAGAACTGGAAGCAATTCCCGGTCCTGATGGAGACGGGTTCCTCATTAAATGGGAAATTCCGCCGGCCTGGAGCGGATTTGTTTCCAGAGGCAATTCCTGCCCAAATTTTTGATAGATTAAAGGGAGACAGGAGGTTTTTGGGAGTTGGGAAGGGATGGGAGGCAGCACTGGAGGGAGGTTTTGGGGTGGATTTTTGACACGAATCCATGGGTGAGAAAACGCTGGGAAGTCTTTTCCGGGCCGATGGAGGATTGTGGAAGACACGAGTCAAGGGATGAGGATGGGATTGGGAATGAGGAAGGGAGAAGGTTGGATCCACCTGGACTTTTAGGAGTTTAGAGGAGGGGAAATATTCCCTCAGGTTGGGAGAATCCAGGTGTTAAATTCCCTAAATCCCACCATGGAATGGGATGATCCCAACCCACACCAATGGCTCATTCCACTTCTCCTGCATTTCCTGATCCTGAGATTTAGGACCCAGCAGAATCCTGTAAGGGTTTGGAAAGGGCCTTGAATCCCACCCAGTTCCATTCAGGGACACCTCCCGCTGTCCCAGGTGGATCCAGCCTGGCCTTGGGCACTGCCAGGGATCCAGGGGCAGCCACAGCAAATCTGGGAATTCCAGCCCAGGCAGGAATTCCTTCCCAAGATCTCAGCCCAATCTCCCCTTTCCCAGTGGGAGCCATTCTCTCTGTGGGAATTCCCACTTTTGGATTTGCTGTCCCACATCAACTGCTCGGAATGACCTTGGAATTCCCAACTCAGCTCATTCCCTTCATTCATCCAAGCTCTGTGAAGGAATCCAGGGGATTTTTTTTTTTTCTTTTGAAAAATCAGAGGTTCCATGTGGTTCTTGACCTCCTGGGAAGGGTTTGGATCCTTTGGGAAAGATTTGGTGCCTTGACAGCCTAAACCAGGGGGAATTCTGTGCGAAATTCAATTTCCTGGATTTGTTCCTGCTCAACTTGTGCCTGGAAAAACATGGAGAAATTGTAGAGATTTGGGAGAAGAAATGATAACAGAAGAGCTTTCTTTGGGAAGAAAGATTTCCATGGATCTTGTGCTGGATCGTGGATTTCTGGGATTTCGGTCGGGAGATTCCAGATAAAGCTTGGATGTGGTAATGGTTTGAAAAATAGGGAATGTGGAGGGGAATGTCATTCCAAGCAGGGAATAATGAGTTTGGGATGATGGGGAATTTAGGCCATCCATGAAATCTGTTGGACTTGGAATGGTTTCTGGGAGGAAGGAATCCGTGGAGAGGTGGATGAGATGATCCAATTTGGACGTGTTGGATCCCGAATTTTTATTTATTGGTTTTCCAAACCAGGGAATCACTGCAGGGAGTTGGTGTGAACTTTATCCCGAGGTTTCCCAAACCACTGGGAATTCTTTATATTTTTGCCTTTTTTCCCCTTTTCCAGGTGGAAAAATTGGGAATAACTGTGATACGAAGCATTCCAGTTTTTGGGAGACCAGGAAACTAAACTTGAATTTCATCAGCACCCACTGGAAGGGGGAAAAAAAATCCCACAACAACTCATCCCAATTCCCACCAGATTCCAAAGGGAAGCATCTCTTTCCTCATGGTGGGGGAAATAATCAGGGTGGGAATGGGAAAATTCATTTCTGAAAAAACAGGGATGCCAAGGACAGAGTTTTTTGGGATGGGAGGATTTAATCCCATAATGGGTGACATCCCCTGCATTTGCATCCCTTTTTTTTTTTTTTTTTTTTTTTTTTGGAAAG
>JAOTQZ010001616.1:263648-276358 GCA_026546895.1 Pogonocichla stellata | reverse complement strand
CACATCTATTACCCGGAGGCTTCCTTCCAAAAAAAAAAAAGGAATTGAATCCCCATTTCCATGGGAATTGCTCTGAGCAGGTTTGGGGTTTCCTTCTTTTTCTGCTTTTCATTCCACTGGGATAGGAACGAGGGTGGGAGGGAGCTCCAGGACAGTGGGAAGCTCCAAACCCTGTGGAGCTCTGGAGAGGAGGGAGGCTGGAAGAGAGGCCTCAGCTCCTGGGCTGGGAGCTGTGTCCCAGCAGGAATTTTGGTTTCCTCAGGCTCTGGAGCAAGGTTTGAACTCCCATCCCAAGCTGGAAAACTGGGAAACAGCCCCTCAGGACTGAGAACTTGGGGGATTTCCATGGATCAGCTTCTCTGCCATCCATGTAGGAAGGGTGACCACACCTAAATCTCTTTCGTTATTCCCAAAATATCCTTCCAAGGTTTCTCCTGTTGCATCCACCCAGCTTGTAGCGTTTGTCTGCTCTGCTCATTTTCACTCTGAGTTTGTTCCTCTCCTCCAGTTTCCCTGGAACTTTCTCTGGGATCTTCCAACTTTTTCCTCTTATTAAATTCCCCTGAGAACATTTCCTAGGATATTCCAAACAGCTGGTGGGATGGTTCCTCTTGTTAAATTCCCCCGGATTTTTTTCTAGGATCTTCCAAGCTTCTTCTTGGATGGTTCCCCTGGTTAAATTCCCCTGGATCTTTTCCTAGGATTTTCCAAATGGTTCCTCTGATTAAATTCCCCAATAACTTTTTCTAGGATCTTATGAACAGCTGGTGGCATGGTTCCTCTTGTTGAATTTCCCTGGATTTTTTTCTAGGGTCTTCCAAATGATTCCTCTGATTAAATCCCCCTGGATCTTTTCCTGGGATCTTCTAATGATTCCTCTGATTAAATTCCCCTGGATTTTTTTTTCTAGAATCTTCCAAGCTTCTTCTTGGACGGTTCCCCTGGTTAAATTCCCCTGGATCTTTTCCTAGGATCTTCCAAATGATTCCTCTGATCAAATTCCCCTAGAACTTTTCCTAGGATCTTCCAAGCCCTGCTTGGATGGATCCAGGGAGATGAACCTGCTGAGGAGAGGGACCTGAGCCAAGAGCTGGGCAGAAGAAGGGGGAAGTGTGCCACGTGGCTGGGAGAGGGAGAGGACTTGGGAGTGAGATCCCGATGCCGTGATAGTGTCCCTGTGAGAGACGGATCAGTCCGGGGGTGTGAGAAAGGAACATCTGGGAGCGTGTGGGTGTGAGGTGTGTGTGAGACTGTGCCTGCCTTTCCCTCCCCACACTCTGAGAGCCTTTTCGGGGTGTTCACACAGGACCCAGTTCCCGAAATAATCCACCCAGCCCGAAAAATTCCGGAGCCTGCGGCCCCCTGGAGGAGAAGGATTTGCTCCTGTGCCTCGGGACAGATTTCCCACAGCCCATGCGGGGATGTTTGGGGTATCCCAACCCCTCTCCTCGCTCTGTAGCCTCCTCTTTCCATCTTCTGCGGGATGGAGAAGGGGAACATCTCCGGTCTCTCCTCCACCATTTCCCATTTTCCTCCTGGAGAGCCGTGGAAGAGGCAGCCGAACATCCACGGGCTGGAGGCGACATCACAAACACCTGGAGAAGAGCAGAATCATCCCAATTTTTGTGTCTTTGTGACAGCCTCGATCATTTTCCCCTTCCAGAGTGCTCCTAAACCTTCAGATCTTGGGATTTTAAGGCAAGGGCAGCATGTGGAAACCCTTTTGATCCCAAAAAGTGCTGGCATCCCTGCAAGGGGATCAGGATTCTCCTGCTGTTCCCCTCCCCAGCCCCAACAGGTGGAAAATGCGGGCTCAGGTCCCTTTTCCCTCGGAAAAGGGCCAGACCTCATCTCCCACCTGGAGCCATGTGGTGGCAGGTGCCTCCTTGCACCCTTTTTTCCCTATTTTGGGAAAGCCATCCCGCCTGGCAGAGGGAAAACAGGGATTCAGTGGGTCAGCAGGAAAGAACAAGCAAGGCTGGGTGTGTTGGTGCCCTGGGAAATTCACCTGGGAGCCGGCGGAGCAGCCGGAGCTCCAGCTCCTGCTCCGAGATTGATGTTTGGGAAAGGGAACAACCCCTGGTGCTGGCGACTGGAATTCAGGTCTCCCCACTCCCAGGGGAGTGTCTCGATCCCAAGGCTCTGGAGTCATGCTCACTCTTGCCTTCTGGAGCTTCAGGCTTGGATTTGATGGATTTTTTTTTATTTTTTTTCCCTTGATGGGGAGTTTTGCCAAAAAAAAAAAAAAGGGGGGGGGTGAGCGTCTCTCGAGCTCTGCTGTCGGGAAGGGCAGGCAGGATTTGGAGGATGGGGTTTCCCAGATCCAGGGAATCCTCGCTGACATTTCAGCTGTTTTTTTGGGAAGGGTTTGCAGGAGTTTTGCCTCCTAGTCCTGCTTGTTATGGGACTCTCCAGATGTGTAGCAAGGGATGGAAACACCCACGGACCTGAGACACCTCTGGCCGTGTCCTGATGCTTTGGGGTTGGGAATTTTCACTAAAAACGGAGATTTTTCCGTGGATTTGGGTGCCCCTGGGGTGACTCAGCAGATGAGCTGGGGTGTGAGAGCGAAATCTTGGATATCCACGGATAAACACGCTGGATTTGGCCGTGCAGACCCTCGTGGGGGAGTGTTCTTCCCGGTGATTTATCCTGGCAGCCTCCAAAGGCAGCCAGCCTCCGGAGAGGCCCCGTGGAAAGCAGCAGGGCCTGAAGCCTGGCAGGAAAATCCACCACGGAGCCCCAAACAGGAAAGCTTTGATATTCCTGGCGTTAGGAATGGCGAGCAAGGAGAGGCTCTTGCGCAACTCCCGCTGAGCTTGGTGCTCCCACATCCCCCTCTGGTTTTAAAAGCTTTAAAGCCGACCCTTAAATCCCTTTTAGGATCTCTCTCCTGCCCCTGTGCCAGCGCTGAGCTCCCCTCTGGAATTCTGGAGGGTCCCCAACTCTGCTGCCCCAAGTCCTGGTGGGGTCCCCGAGCGTTGAGCCGGTGCCTGTGGGCAAATCACTTCCACCTCTGTAGGATCTGGCTGTAAACCGAGGTTAATAACCCCAAATTACCAACCTGTGAGAATTAATGAGCTCAGCCCGGCTCGGCCCTTTGAAGGCAGGAGGCATTACAGGAGCACCGGGCCATTATTGCCGAGTGTGGTTTTAATCTCGGCCTAGTTTCACTTACAAATTGGAGTTCTGCTCCCTTTGGACTGCACAGCACTAATTAGACAGGGAAGGGAGGAAATAAAGGTTTCCAGTGTTGGAAACCAGTTAATTTTAGGGTGCTTTGCTTTAATTGCGTCTGCAAAGACATGGGGAAAATGTGTAATGAGCTGAGAACGCTTGAACTCGGCTTTTATTGGTCCCTAAACCCTTGCTTCTGCTAAGTCACAAAATGCCAGTAAAAGAGTGGAGAGCTCAACCTTTTTTTTTTAAATTTTTTTTTTTTTTTTTTTTGGGGGGGGAGTGCCGAGGTGAAATAATTCCTCCTTACCCCGTTTCATGTCGCCCTCGTCCTCCATAAATCCCGGAGCACTTCACAAGAGCGGGCGCAGCGCTCTCCCCTCTCGTTTGGGAAGCACAAAGCAGAGGGAGGTGCTGGGATTTGCCCAGGGTCACGTAAATGAGGCTTTGGCTCCGTGAGAAACATGTGGCAATTTAGGAAAACAGGTGGAGAACACGCTGCGGACACTTACCTCATTTTCGGGCTTGTTTTCACTTCAGCCAATTCCTACCGATCTAAGCTGGTTTGGGGTTTAAAGCGAAGCTTTGCCGTGGTTTGTTGGGCTGGGATCTGCCTGGCTCTGGCTCAGGAAGGATGTGGAGCTGCTGGAGAGATCCAGAGCAGGCAGCAGGGAGATCAGAGGGCTGGAGCAGCTCTGCTGGGAGGAAAGGTTGGGGGAGCTGGGAATGTCCAGCCTGGAGAGGAGAAGCTTTGGGCTGAGCTCAGTGTGGCCTTGCAGGGCCTGAAGGAGCTGCAGGAAACATGGAGAGAGACAATTCCCAAGGGATGGAGGGACAGGAAACAGGGAATGGCTTCCCACTGCCAGAGGGCAGGATAGATGGGATTTGGGAAGGAATTGTTCCCTCTGAAGGTGGGGAATAAAATGGGGAAACCTCAGGTGGAATCTTTAGGGAAAGTGCCCGGAAAAGAAAGACTGGGAGAGCTGTGGTTTGGTTTGAGGAGGTTTTGGAGGATGAATTGGGGGCTGGAAAAGTGGTGGATGTGGTTCTGGGCACTGGCTGTGGGCTGGGAGCATTGGAGAGCTGTGGCCACCCTCCCTCAGGCTCCAGAAAGATCTAGGAGCACCTTTGGAGTCTGAATGTTGGACTGGTTTGACTGGGAGCTGCTTGGAGATGATGGTTTGGCTGTGGCAAAGGTGAGGAAGGGAAGGTTTTAGGGTAATTTATAGGAATTTTGGGGATCCAGAAGATCTGGGATTTCTTTCCAGCTCTTCAGAGACTCCTGAGTGACCAGAGCGTGTGTGAAGTGGGATCATGGAATGGGCTGGGCTGGGAAGAACCTTAAAGCTCATCCGGTCCCACCCTTGTCATGGGACACCTCCCACTATCCCAGGAGGATCCAAGCCCTGTCCAACCTGGCCTTGGACACTTTTAGGGATTCAGGAACGTCGTGTCCTAAACAGGATTTGCTCAGAAATGAGGGGAAATGAAGATGTCTTCAGATCTGCCCTTGCCTCTCCTTGTCCTCTGGGAATCTCCCTTGGGGGTGGGGAATTCCCAGCCTGGCTCTCCTGGGATAGTCCTGATATTCCTGGAGGGACAGGACATTGTCCTTGGGGACTGGTCTCCTCAGAGACCTCGGCCATTTTCTGGCACCATCCTCTCTCTGGGTTGTGATATTTAATAATTTCTGACTGAAAATTCGGCAGAGATTCTGGGACATCTCCAAGGCAGCTCCAGCTTTCCCTGTGTGGGAACTGCAGTCGTTTAATGGGAATTTTGTCAGGCTTTCCCAGGAAAACTGGGAAACAGGCCTTTGGTCCTGGAACAAAGCTCTTTGTGACACTTCTCATGCTTTGGGTTGTTTCAGAAATTTAATTAATTTTTAAGGCCCCCTCAGAGCAGATCCTGATGAGAATTCAACAGCTTGTTCCACCTGGAGAGGGGAAAACTCCAGGGAATGCTCAGAGTCCCTGCAGGGGCTCCAGGAGAGCTGGAATTTGGGACAAGGCCTGGAGGGACAGGACACAGGGAATGGCTCCCACTGGGAAAGGGGAGATTGGGCTGGGATCTTGGGAAGGAATTCCTGCCTGGGCTGGAATTCCCAGATTTGCTGTGGCTGCCCCTGGATCCCAGGCCAGGCTGGACACTGGGGCTTGGATCCACCTGGGACAGTGGGAAGTGTCCCTGCCCATGGATGGGGGTGGCACTGGATGAATTTTAAACTCCCTCAAGCCAATTCCACGATTCAGGAATTACCGTCACCTGAGAGCCAAGCCCTCAACTTCGGGAAGTCCCAGCAGTCCATGCACTTCCCGACGGTGCCATCCACCTTCTCCTTGGCTCTGGGAAGCGCGGGCAGGGCGCTCGGCCCCGCAGCAGCCCCGGGGCGCTCGGTACCATGGACAGCGCTGCCACGGCCCCGCCACTCGCGGGGACCCGGCGGGTCCCGGCCCCGTCCCGGAGCTCCCCGTGTTTCACTGTCCCCGTTCTGCTTCTCCCCCGCGGCTCTCCGGAGGTTTTCTCGCACTAGCAGCTTTTATTTGTCCTGGATTCTCTGTGGAAAATCCATGAAATCCTGGATTTCGGAGGGCAGGATGGATACCCGCACGCCTGATGCTGGCACGAGAGGGGTTCTCCGTCTGCCGCAGGGAAAAGGGAGGTTTTCCCTCAAAAGCAGGGATTTAAACGTCTTAAAATCCCATAGGGAATCGGTGTCCCTGTATCCCTGCAGGGATGTGGAACGTGAGGAGGGAAAATCCGTAATTAGAGGTATTTTTGGGAAAGAGTATTCAGCACAACCAGGGAACTGTTTTTTTCCAGGCAACTGCGGTTGCTCCTGGATCCCTGGAAATGTCCAAGGCCAGGCTGGATACTGGGGCTTGGAGCAACCTGGGATAGGGGAAGGTGTCCCTGAGCATGGAATGGGGTGGAAGGAGAAGATCTTCAAGGTCCCTCCAACACAAACTGTGTTATAATTCCACAGATGCTTTCTGGTGGGAGGTGGGAATGTCCCTGGAATTCTCGCTCTAAAGGTTCAAGGACAGGTCATGGAGCTCATGCTGGGAGCAGAGGGAGGCTCCCTTCCATGGAATCCCCTCGGCTCTCCGGGACAAAGGAGTGCTGCGGGCAGATCCGTGACACCTTTCAGGTAAAACCTCTGTAATTTAATGTGTGGAACAGCTCCACCTTTGAGCCCGGGGAGCCGAGAGTGGCCGGAGGTTTAAACCCAGCTTAGCAGAGAGCACAAAAGAGCTTAAGCTGCAAAAAGGGAGCTTGTTGCAAAACCTCTGGTGGGGATCCCACCTCCGAGCGCTGTTCTGCTCCAGCTGGGATCAGGACACGGGTGCTGAGCGCAGGGAATTGAGGACATCAAAGCAGCAGCTCTGCGTCACCCAGGAGCACTGAAATTCCCGAGGAACTCGTTCGGCTTCTCGGGAATGCAGGAGGGACAAAAGAGGCGCCAGGTCCTCGGCGAGGCTGTGGAGCTCACCCAGACCTCACCTGTGCCTGATGGGTTTTTAGCTGGAGATCTGGGATGAGTTGGACTCTTGGACACTCGGCCACCAGCTCAATGCTGTTGTGGCAGTTTCCTGGTGGAGTCAGATTTAAAGGGAAAATCAGCGCCTGGACACCGGTGGTTGTGGGATCTGATGGTTTGCCACGGTCAAAATTCTACTCCTGGCTGCACCCAGCCTCGTCTGCAGCTTTAGCCAGGGTGGAGAGTTGGTTCTAAGGCTAAGGATGTCCACGAGGAATGGACAAGGTGATTTTGGGATGGTTGTCCTGGGATGTGTCAAGGCACTGGAAGGATGCAGAGCCATGGAATGGTTTGGGTGGGAAGGGACCTTAAATCCCATCCCATTCTCACCCCCATCCACGGGCAGGGACACCTCCCACTATCCCAGGTGGATCCAAGCCCCAGTGTCCAACCTGGCCTTGGACACTGCCAGGGATCCAGGGGCAGCCACAGCAAATCTGGGAATTCCAGCCCAGGCAGGAATTCCTTCCCAAGATCCCATCTAACCCATCCCATCTCTGTCAGTGGGAATCCATTCCCCCTTGTCCCACCTCTACAATTCCTGACAAAGAGCCCCTCTCCACCTTCCCTGGAGGCCCCTCCAGATCCTGGAAGGAGATCAATGAATATTTCATCTGTATTTTGGGAGGTTCCATCGAAGATCAGGTGGAACCTCCTAATTCCAGCCCTAGGGGAAGTGTCCCTGCCCATGGCAGGGGTTGGAACGAGTTGGTCTTCAAGGTCCCTTCCATCCCAAACCAATCCATGATTCCCTGGTCACGGCTTTTTTGTGTTTGGAGCTGGACAAACACAAACCCCTTGTTCTGAGAGGTTTGTCATCCGTACGGGCACAGAAGGGCTGGATTTTGGATTATTCCCTGTTGGGAACTGATTTAGGGTTTGAAATATCCAAACTGAGGAACTGAAATATCCAAACTGAGGAACTGAAATATCCAAACTGAGGGCTGGAGGAGGAGAACGAGTTGGTTCTCACGATCTACTCTGGATGAGGACAACCAGAGCTGTCCAGCCTTCCTGAGCCGCGCATCGGTCCTGGATATTGGGAGAAGAAGGTTCTGGAGGGACACCTGGTTTGACACCTGGGTGGTGGAACAGGGATGAGAGATTCCAGGACTGATGAGTTCTTGGATTCTTCAATCCTCTGGAGCTGAGGGAACTGGATTTGCCCAGGAAGACAGTAAAGAAAAGGGATTTGGAAAACCCTAAACCAGGAACATCTTGGGCCTTCCGTGGAAGATTCTCCCATCATCTCCTTGCCAGGGAGTCTCCCAGTTCCTCCCAATCCATTGGCTGCTCTCCTGTGGTTCCAGAGCTTTCCTTGGGTCCCACTGGGTGCTGCTGAGGATGAGGCAATCCTGGATCTGCCACCTCCATGGGACACTGGGGACAGGCTCCCTGCGTGCCTCGACACGCCACCCCAGAACTGATTCTCCGTGCGAGTTTCCCACAGCCAGAGGAATTCCTTGCAGGAGCCACACCTGCTGTGAACTGGTTTAACACCAGTTGGTTAAATGGGAGAAGCCGATAGGGGCTGGAACCTGCTGGAAAACACTGGGCCCAGCCCAACCTGAACATCTGCACCCGGGGCAAAAGTTCCCTCTGAGGAGAAGGTGACAAATGTCACCTCCAGCACTCCCAGCGTGCCCATTCCATGCTGGGGAAGGGAGCTGGGATCCACGGGAGGAATCCCACGGAGAATCCCAGTGCTGGCTTGAGGAACTCTGCGGGAAGGGGGTGAAAATCATCCCTGGGTGCAGGGCTGGGATGAATCCGGGCTCTGAAGCCCCTCTGGAAATTTTGGGTGGGTTTTTTTGGCTGTTTTCCTGGCAACAAATCCGCCCTCCTCGTTTTTCACTCGGAACAAGTTTTTCCAGGTCTGGAAGTGTCCCAAGTGAGAGAATTTAAAAAAAAAAAAAAAAAAATCATCTCTCTCATCTCCTTAAAGGCTCCTGGGAACACCTTTGAGAGGTTTTGATGTCATTTATGCTGAGCCTGAAAACAAAACCTGGGCTGGTTTTGGTTTTAAACCTGAAATTTAGGGCAATGGGATTGAAGAGAAATGGGAATTCAGGTTCAAAATCTTCCTCTCAAAAAATGGTTTTACACCATGGGATCAAAAAATATTCCTGATTATGGGTTGGGAAAATAGAATGAAATAAATGCTACTTTCCTTGTCCTCTTTTCCTACTTAATTCTCAATTTTAGAAGAATTTTTAACATTAAATTCCAATTTTTTGCAAAGGCTAAACTTTAAGAATTGGAATTAAGGATTTACTTCAACTTCTCTCTGTGGTCTCCATGAAATTATTTTCCCTTACTGATTTTCCCACTTGAAAAAATGAAAGAGGTTGGGTTATTTGGAGTTATTTTTAATCCTTTTGGCCACAGAGCAGAAGAATCAGGTCCTGATACCATTTAGGGTCCAGAAACCAGTCTGGATTTGGACTGGTCTGGATTTGGACTGGTCTGGATGGTTGAGTTGCACAAGATCAGATTAAATTTATGCTTTGAAGGGATTAAAATGTACAACCCCAAATTTCAGGCTTCCTGAACAGCCCTATTTGAGTGGGGTTTTTTGGGGTTTTTTTGGTTTTTTGTTTTTGTTTTGGTTTGGTTTTGGTTTTTTTATTATTCTGATTATTTATTGAAATAGGAGACAGAAAATTGTGCATTTTCCTCTTCCACATCTGTTGGGATTTTCCCCTCCCTCTTAACCTGCTTCAGCCCCTCCCTGTCCATCCCCATGTCAGCACTGCTGGCTGCTCCATTTTTCCAGATTCCAGATTTTTCAGATTTTTTTTTCCTAGATTTTCTAGATTTTCCGAATTCTTAGTCCAACCCAAACTTGGGGGCTGTTTTTGTCTCCCAGGTGACACCAGACAGGAGTCAAATCCCTGGAATCAGCAGAGGCAGGACAGTGGGAGGGAGAGATCCGTGAAGGGACAGGACACAGGGAATGGCTCCCACTGGGAAAGGGGAGATTGGGCTGGGATCTTGGGAAGGAATTCCTGCCTGGGCTGGAATTCCCAGATTTGCTGTGGCTGCCCCTGGATCCCTGGCAGTGCCCAAAGCCAGGCTGGATCCACCTGGGACACTGGGAGTGTCCCTGCCCATGGATGGGGTGGGATCAATGGGATTTAAGATCCCTCCCAACCCAAACCATTCCATGATAATCCTGTGACCACACACTGGTCCCTCTGTGATCTCCAGCAGGATTCCTTAGGCTGTGGATGGCCAAAAACTGGGAGAAGGCAGCCAGGGAATGTTTGTCCTGTGCTTGTCCTGCACCGTCTCCTCTTAGTTTGGAAGAAACTTAAATTCCAGCACTAACCAAAAAAAAAAAAAAAGAAGATGGAGTGTTTTAGGAAAGATGGGAAAGCACCTGGAGTTTTCCTGATGGCTAAGGAATGAGCGGCAGGGAAGGGGATAATTCCTCACCCTGCATCCCAACAAAGCTTCAGCCACTCGAGCTGGGGGCAAATCCCAGCTTGGCTCCCATTCCTTGGCTCCCTTTGTCTTTGCTTCCCTCCCTCCGTGGTTTTTGGGGGGAGCAGTGGGATTTCCCACCTCCCTTTCCCCTCAGGAGCTGGACGGGGACTTTGGGGTGTCCCATCTGGGAACAGGCCCTTCGGCTGGGCTGGATCCTCTCTCACCTCCTCCCACCTGTGCAGGTGAAACTCTCCCTGATTTTGGCCCGGGGCCACCCGAAACCTCGGAGCAGAAAACTCCCGAGTGGAATCCCATGGGAACGGAAGGGAGCACCCAGTGCAGGGTCCAGAGCCATGTGGGGCAAGGCACGGAGACCTGGAATGAGGATTTGGGGTGTAGGTTTTGGCAGAAGCTCCTGGAATTCCGAAGGGTGCTGGGTTTTAGGGAAACGGGAGAAGTTTCCAAGCCTCGGAGCTGCGGCTCCTGGAGCCACCTGCGTGTGCAGGCTTGGGGCTTGCTCAGATCCAGCTGCTGGGCTGAGTCACATTCCCAGGTGAGTTCCCTGAGCCAGGTGGGATCTTCCCTTTCCCCGTTTGCAGCTGGATTGGGAATGTGTCACTGCTGAGCTCCCCTGCAGGTGAACGCTCAGCCCTGGGCTTCAGCTGTCCCAGGAAGACGAGTGACCCCAAGATCTGAGAAACTTGGAATTGCCAAGTGGGGGTTTTGTGTCCTAAATAAAACCTCTGGAACTCCAGAGGCAGTGCCAGGAGGGCTGGATACTGGGGGGGGTGTCCATATTACCACTCCACCACGCTGGATCTGGGAATTTGAGCCAGGTTCGTGGTCTGTCCATCAGGAATATCATTCCACGGAAACACCGCAGAGGGATTCCCAGGCTTTTATCCCCTCACACCTGGCAATGGAGACATTGGATAAGGATTTGTGGAACTTAAGCCAGGTCTGGCTCCTGACCCATCCCAGTAGGTTTGGGGATGGTTCTTGTACCACCAACGGTTACAACCCCCCAGGTGGATCAGATTTCATCATTTCTGGATTCATCTCCTTTGCTTTTCCATGACCCTTTGGAATTCCAGCTCGCCCTGGCTCTGACTCATCCGTGTCTGAGTTGTGCCTGAAACTGGGTCAGGCTGGGAGAGAGATCCCCACGTTGCTTTCTCTCCTCCAGGTGAAAAATCTGGGTCCGGGGTCAAAAAACAGGAATTTTTTTACTGGAATTGGGACCCCAGAAAATAATCTGAGGTTTAAGGGCGAACAGAAATGCTGCTGGTGCTGGGGCAAGGGAGGAGAGGATGGGGAAGAGAAAGGGAATCATGGAATGGTTTGGGTGGGATGGGATCTTAAATCCCACCCAGAGCCACCCCATCCATGTTCAGGGACACTCCCACTGTCCCAGGTGGATCCAGCCTGGCCTTGGACACTCCTATGGACCAGGGGCAGCCACAGCAAATCTGGGAACTCAGAACCAGGGAAAAGGGAAATGGGAAAAGAACTCAGAACTCAGAAATGGGAAAAGAGCTTGAAACCAGGAAAAAGGGAAGTGGGAGAAGAACTCAGAACCAGGGGAAAAAGGGAAATGGGAAAAGATCTTGGAACAAGGGCAATGGGAAAAGGTCTTGGAACCAGGAAAAGGGGAAATGAGAGAAGGTCTTGGAAACAGGAAAAGGGGAAATGGGGAAAGTTCTTGGGGCCAGGGAAATGGGAAAAAAAATTGGAACCAGGAAAAAGAGAAGTATGAAAAGGTCTTAGGACCAGAAAAAAGAGAAGTGGGAAAAGAGCTTGGAAGCAGGAGAAAGGGAAGTGGGAAAAGAGCTTGGAAGCAGGAGAAAGGGAAATGAGAGATCTTGTAACCAGGTCTGCTGGGTGTGATGTCACTTCAAAAATTCCGTGGAAGGTAGGCAGGGATGGGAGCATCCCTGTGCCTCAGGCATGGAGAGCCTGATCCCAGTGCTCTCTCTGTCTCCATCCACGGGATTCCTGCTGGGCTGGAGCCATTCTCCACCCACCTCCCCCTCTGCCAGTGCTTGGGAAGGGATCAGCTCTGGATGGGTGGAATTCCTGCCAGAGCTGGGTTTGGGATCTGCCAGGGCCCCACCAAGTCTCTGCTGGCTCCAAAATCCACGTTTTGGGTGGCCCAGGCAGGGCTGAGCTGCAGATCCTGTGTGTCCTGCAGTTTTCCACGGGCTCCCTCTGGAGTTTTTGGGTTATCCAGGGTGTGGGGGAGCCCCAGATTTGGGGCTGGTTTGCAGCTTTTTGGGGTTTTAACTCCTCTGAACCACAGTGAGTCACTGACTCTGGCTCTGTGACACTGATGGGATTTTTGTGAGGGAGAAAATGGCATTCTGAGCGTTGCTTTCATCAGCATGGAGTCATGGAATGGTTTGGGATGGAAGGGACCTTAAATCCCATTCAGTTCCCAGCCAGGGACACTCCCACTGTCCCAGGTGGATCCAACATGGCCTTGGGCACTGCCAGGGGTCCAGGGGCAGCCACAGCAAATCTGGGAATTCCAGCCCAGGCCGGAATTCCTTCCCAAGATCCCAGC
>JAOTQZ010001616.1:234625-245286 GCA_026546895.1 Pogonocichla stellata | reverse complement strand
CCAAACAAACAAACAAAAAAAACCCCAAAAAAACCCCAAAAACTCCCCCAAAACCATGGAATCTCCAGGCTCCAGGTTTGGGATGAGCCTCCAGCAGCTCAAGTGTTAAATCCCAGGATCTTTTAGGTGGGAAAACCCCTCTAGGATCGAGTCCAGCACAGCCAGACCCACCAGTGGCTTTTCCTGCAGATTTCCATTTCAGATCCCGGCCAATCCCATTTTTTTTGGTTTTGGATGTGGATTCCAGGGGCAGCAGGAATGCTGGGGGATGGGTGCAGGTGCACCTCAGGAATGGTGTCCACCAGCCTGGAGTGAGCCTTGCTCCCACAAAGGCCATTCCAGGCCAGGGGAGCAGGACTGGAGATCCGCAGCGGGAAGGAAATCCACAGTCTCCCCCCACGGGAAGCTGTGGAAGGGCTGTGGTTGGAAAATCGCTCAAAGCAGGGCTGGAAAAGTGGGTTCCAGCATGGAAAAGTGTCCTGTGCTGTGTGTGCAGGGGGTGGGGGAGCCGCCTGGAGCCCCCAAAATCTGGGATGTGCCAGGCTGGGAAGTGCTGGGGGAAGGAAAAGGGATTTTTTTTTTTTTTTTTAAACCAAATTTCTGTGTCCGTGGAGAATTCCTCACCCTTTTCAGGCCTCTGGAATGTCAGAGAGGCAGCAAATCCCAGGTGCTGCTGTTCTCTTCGTCCTCAAATTCCCAGGAAAACCCCAGCCAGGCCTTTTCCTGGATAAATCCTCCCGTTCTCCCTGAACCTCTCCTTGGCTAAACCCTCCCTGGGCTGAGCGGCTGCTTCCTCCTTTTGCACTCCAGACAGTTCCAATGGCTTTGGAATTCCCTTGCCCCCACATTCCCCCTGCCCCCAAATTCCCAGAAAAACCCCATCCAGGCCTTTTCCTGGAGAAATCCTCCCGTTTTCCCTAAACCTCCCATTGGCTAAACCCTGCCTGGCCTCACTGGCCGTTTCCTCCTTTTTCACTCAATCCCAAAGGAATTTTTTCCTCTGGGATGAGCCAATTCCTCAGGCTCCGTTTGGGATCCCAGGTGCAGGGTAATATGGGAATGAAATCTGGTGTTTTCCTGGATAAACCTTCCCGTTCTTCCCTTGGCTAAGCCCTCCCTGGTCTGAGCGGCCGCTTCCTCCTTTTTCACTCCATCCCAAGGGAATTTTTTGCCCCTGGGATGAATCAGCTCCATAGGGGATGCCAGCCTGGGGCTGACCCTTTGGCAATCCGGGAATGAAGCCGCGGCGTGCAGGCAGGATGGGAGGGGATCAGCTGGCCAGAGCCAGTTTTTTTGGGAATGCTGCCTTGCCCGGCTCCTGGACGCGCCCGCTTTTTCCAGGATCGACCTCCCCGCCTCGGGGCATTTAACGCACAATGGGCTGGCGCTGCCGAGCCCTCGTTTTCCAGGCAATCACGGGGAAGCCATTCCTGCCCCTCTCCTTTGATGTCGGGTGATTTCACGGCACTTAATGACAGGACACGGAGCGGGGCGGGGGGGAAGATCCGCATCCTCTGGAACCGGCCCCCATCCCCGCAGCCTCATTCCTTCCTCCGTGTATTCGCAGACAGGGTTTGATTCCCTCCCCGCAGCTGCTGGAGTTGTTTCGAGCCTCGTTACTCCAGGCCCTTCATTAGGGCACCCTCGTTAATTATCTCAGGGGACACTCCTTTGGCAATTATAAGCTGGAGAGTAAGGATGGCTGCTCCCATTATCCAGGGGCTTGGGAGGTGCTCAGCAGGATCGGTTGGGTACTTGGGATTTGCTTTTTCCATAGCTAAAATTACTTTTTTTCCCCTCATATTTTGTGTTTTTTTAGGGATGGATCAAAAGCAGATCCTGGGCCTTTTTCCTGCGAGCGTCCAGGTGGAAAAAATCAATTTGTTTTAGGGGATCCATCCGGTTTTCAGTGGATCCATCATCACTGGAATCCATGTCCATGGATTTTTAGTCTGTGCATCACTCTGAGCCCGTGAGGAAAAGCTTTGGAGCTTGAGGTGATGCTTTGGGCATTCCTTGGAGCCTCTGGAAGGGAAGGAGCTGGGGGTGAGGACCAACAAATGGCTCCATGTCCAGGAAACATCCTTGGGAAACCGTGTCCTGAGTTATCTGGGAATCCAAACCCTCCTGGGCTGGTTTTCTGAGGAGCTGAGCGATTTTTCCACCTTTCCATCCCTGTTTTCCTTGCTCCTCTGAGGCTGGGAAGTGCCAGTCCTGCTTCCCGTGAGCCTGAGTCACCCAGGAGCGCCTTGTCCCTGCTCAGGATGGCTCCTGGGATAAATGGATGGGATGGAGAATCCTGATTCCTCATCCAACCCACAGATGCACAAACCCCCCTCTCCAAGCCAACCCTGTTTTCCTGGAGCTTCTTCCGGAGCGCTGGGCAAAGCCAGGAACACCCAGTGCAGCCAGAAATCCTGGCCAGCTCCTGCTGCTATCCCAAAAATGAGCTGGAAGCTCAGAGGGTCTCAGCATTCCCTCTCAAGGCCCTTGGATTTCCTCTCCCCCAGGCTGGAGAAGCTCAGATTTTCCTTGGAGAAGGTTTAAATCCACTGCCTCCTCCTCCTGGGAGGGCAAATCCAGGTTGGATGGAGCTGATCCAGTGGGAATTGTCCCTTCCCAGGGCAGGAATTGAAATAAAATGGCCTTTAGGGTCCCTTCCACCCCACACCATTCCGGGATTCCCTCGTTATCCATGATATCCATTAAATCAAATCCATTGCAGTGCTCCTTCTGCCTCCCCAGCAGATCTGTGCCAAGGAACAGCCAAAAAAACCCCTGGGAATCTGGAAGATGGAAGGGGAGGAACCCACAGGAGGCGAATCCAGGTGAATCCAGGTCCCTTTTCCAGGTGAGGGAGCCAAGGGCTCACCTGGGGCTGGGGTGAAGCGTTGCTTCCACCTCCTCCTCTCTTCCCAAAAGTGCTGGGACTGGGGGAAGAAGTCCCAGGTTTTGAGGAAAAGCATCCTGCAGGAATTCCCGAGGATTTGTATCCATCCTCCCCTCTCAGGAATGTTGGTTTTGGGAAAAGCCCTGCACAGGTTGAGGGGATTTTGCTTGGAGAGGGATCAGGTGGCCCACGGTGGGAATTGCCTTCCATTTCCATCTTTTTTCCTTCATCTCTGGCTGGGATGAACTTTTGCTCTGGGAGAAAAGTGGGAATTCCATTCTAGGGACAACATGGAAATTGGAATTCCAATTCCTTAGATTCCTTAAACAATTAAATAAGGGAGCAGGGCTTTCCCAGGAGGCCTCCAAATTAATCCCTGTCCTGCAGACAGGATCCAGCCTCCAGAAAGCCCCATCATTTAAATAATTAAATCATTAAATAGATATTTAAATAAACAATTATACAATCAAATAATTGATTCCTTAAATAATTAAATAAATCCAATCCTTAGGAAGGGAAAGCTTTGGGGTGATATCAGGACAAAAAAGCAACTGAATCATAAATAAAAATCCTATAAATTAAATCATCCAATAAAATATTAGGTTCAGAATATATTTAGGAACTCATCTAGAGGAAAATATCTGGAATATTTGGAGGGAAGATTCCTGTCTGGGGACAGAAACTTATTTATAAAATTTTTGATTTATGAAACTGTTGATTTGGAGGAGGGAAATGGAACAGCTTTTAAGGATAAAAGAAGGAAGGATTTGAGTTGTTTCCTGTGGCTGAAGTGGATGGAAGAAAAAATCCTGGCAAGGAAAATTTGGATTGAGAAGAGAATGGACAACAAATCCAGGGAGGGTCCCAGCCCTGCTTGAGCCCCAGCATTTGGTTTCTCCTCATCCTAGAGGTTAATGGGATGGCCTGGAGGAATTCCAGCAGGGAATAATTAGTTTGAATATATTAGAATAATAATTCCCCCTGTGCTTTCTCCTGAGGGAATTACCCTGGAATTCTGCTGCGGGAATCACGGGGCCCTTCAGAAAGGAGGCAGGAAGGAGAAGGGGAGGGTGGGGACAGGGCTTGTCACCTTGAGAGGTTTTTCACAGACCAGGTGATTTCAGGGATCAGCTCCCAGGAATTTAGGAGACAACCTTCCCTCTTCATGGGCCCAGCTGGCTAAAAGGGCTGGAATTCCCCTGGAGTTCTTTGATAACAAATTCCCATATTATTTAAAGAAAAAAAAAAAAGTGTTTAAACGAATTTATATTAATCCAGGGTTATTTCAATCCAGGGATCTTCGGGGGTGAGTGATTCCTGTGTCCCCTTGGATTTCTTCTCTCTTATTTAGCGTTTCTCTGTTTTTGTCCTTCTCCCTGGGGCATTCCTGCACGTCCCTACATTTCCTCCTGAATTTGGGATCACACGTGGATAGCACATCAGTGGTAAAAGTTCATCCCTCTGGTTTCCTCTGGGAGCTTTTCCTTTCCCCTCTCATCTTCCGGGAGCTCCTGGATTTGGGATTCAGAGCTCAGGAGTTGAGGACAACCCCAGTGGCCAAACCCGATTGCAAATATCAACCAGGATCATGGAATTATGGAACATGCTCAGCTGGAAGAGATCCATAAGGATCATCCAAGTCAGCTCCTCCCAACCCTCCATCCCTGGAAATTCCATCAGCTTTAACATCCAGACTCATTTTTCCTGGTGGGAGACATCTGAGGGGGTTCAGGAGGACCCTCAGTGTTGTATTTCCGTGTTTATTGATGGCTACGAGCTCCCAGTTGGTGATTCCATCCCTATGGGTTGGGAAGGGTGGGAATCACTTGTCCCAGCTGTTGGTCCTTTGTTTTCCACCCCTTTTTAGGTCTCCCAGAGGGTCTGGGCAGCTGGGAAGGGCAGGGAATGACCCCAGGGGCCACGGCCATCACTCAGGGTCTGAATTCAGGCTGAGAAAACTCCAAGAGTGGGATCCAGGACACAATGGGATTGATTTTCCCGTTTGTTTTTGTTTTTTTTTTTCACAGTCTGGGATGGATCCACTCTCTGGAACTTTGTTGTCCCGGTGAGCTCTCCCATTCTTTCAGGACAATGAGCCCCTGAACTCCTGACACCAGGAAAAATCCCAACAGCTTTGATCTGGGCTGCAACAGAGGGATGGGACATGAGATGATGATGATGATGATGATAAATTGTGATGATGATTATGATGTTGATAAATGATGGTGATAAATGATAGTCCTTTCTTCATTCACCTTCTCCAGCACAGCTTTGCCCAGACCTCTGATCCATTTCCAGCCTGGATTTACTTCCCAAGTTCTTCACCCCAAAGCTCTTCAGACTTGGAATCACCTCAGGTTTGGGGACTCTTCCATTTCTGCTCAGGTGTGGGGTGCAGACCCTGAGAGAGACTGGAATTGTCAAGTTTTTCCAGCAGGGCTTTCTCAGGAGGCCTCCAAGTTAATCCCTGTCCTCCAGACAGGGTTAAACCTCTGGAAAATCCCAACAGATCCCTGCTGGATCCATCCTGGGGAGCTTGATCCCAAAATCCAGGCTGGGATCCTCCTCCTTGGACATTACTGGAGCTAAGCTGGAGGAAATCACAGAAAGTCTTGGTTGGAAGGACCTTGAGGATCATCCAGCTTGGAGCAATCCTTCCATCCCAGGAGAATCCGTTTTTCCCTCACTCGTTTTGTGGTGTTATCCCTGGAAAATTTCTGTGTTGGGTTTGTGGACGGTCCGAAACAATCCAAAGTTTTTCTCAGGTGGGGATTTAGGACCAAAGGCCAGGAGAAGACCCTGGGTCAGTCTTTGACTCTTAGAAATCCTTTGGCCATAGGAAAAATTCCTGGATCCACCGGCTCCACCCCAAAGATGGGAATTGTGGACACAGAATATGAAGATCTCTTAATCTTTTTTTTTTTTTCCCCAATGTACAAATCCACTAATTGGGAGTATTGTAAATGAGGGAAATTTGGGGTGGAAGTCACCAATTGTCCATGTTGGGGGGGTCAGACCCTTTCCCATAAAATGATCAAATATTTATAATTTATTCACTGAGCCTACGAGAGGCTCCCAGCTTTTCCACCAGGTTCCTGCTTTTCTTGGGAGCTGAGGCACGTTGGATATCCAGGTTGTTTGGCTGCAAATTCCCAGATTTTTTGTCTGTCCCAGAGATCACCAGACTGATACTTTCTGGGCCCTGGAGTCCTCCTTGGATCAGGGAATGTCATTCCAGGAGGATAACAGGGTGCCTTGCTTAACCCTTGTGGGGACAACACAACAATTTAGGTTTCCTTAACTTCCTGGAAAGGTTTCAGGAATTCTGGCTGGAATTTAAATCCCCGTCACCTCTTCCTGGTCTCATTCCCCCTCGGAGTGTGAACCACAGGCAGTGCTTTAACCAAACCTCTTCCCTTCATTCCCTCCATTATCCTGCCATTCCAGGAGGAGGAGAAGCCTGGAAGGAACCTGCTCCAACAGCCCCCATTTTTTTTTATTTTTTAATTTTTTTTTTTTTTGGAGAGGCTGCAGTTGTTTGGGAAGCTCATTGATTCCAGGTGCAGAGCCACTGAGGGAGACAGCCCCTCCTAGGAATATTTCCAGCATAATCCAAAGCAGGATGGTCGGTTTGGATGGGCCATAATTGCTCTAATTTGGGCAAGATGGGGCTTGCTCAGCTCTTAAATCAAAAATGAGGCTTCACATTTCATCCAGACACGGCTCCGGTCATCCCAGTGCACTTAAATCCATGAGTTGTTGATTTGGGAGATAAACAAGGGGTGGGTTTGAACCAAACACGAGGTAAAACAGAGTTTCTCCACCATCCAAACTCCTAAAATTCCCTTTCAGGACAAATGGATTTCATCCTTTGACCGAGGAGGAATTACAGTAGGTTTTCATCTATAAACATATTCCCATAATTAAATTTCAGGAGGGGAATAAAATCTCAGGCAGGAAAATTCCACTATTCCATTTGGGGTTTTTGTTTCATTCCTCTGACATAAAAAAAAAAAAAAGAAAAAAAGAAAAAAAGGAATTAATTACCTCAAGCAGCAGAAATAATGGACCTGAATTTGTTATGCATTTTATTTATGTATTTATTTTATTTTGTTGCGAATATTCCCTGAGGGAATGAACGGCCCGGAGTTGGAGAAAGGAACCCTCAGGATTCCTGTGGCCCCTTTGCCTTGACATCCATCATTCCTTGGTTTGGATTTTCAGCCCCATGTCCTGTTCTGCACTCCCTGGACGACTCCTCGCAGGGGGAGGTGGGGAATGGGGAGGGAGATTTTCCGGTTTTTTCCCTTCCCTCCTGCTGTCCTTGACCTGGCGCCACGTCCTGCCCTTTCTCCCGCACGGATTGCCCAACGCTCCGAGGCCTCTGGCATGGCTTTGCCTCCCACACCCTGCCCTCCACACCCCTTTCATCACAATTCCACACCTCCTCCACTTCCCCAGGCTCCTTCCCCAGCTGGAGCCGGGAACTCTCCTTGTTTTTCAGCCCTTTCCCCACATTCTTCGCTCGCTGCATGTTTGGGACAACTCTTACTTCACCTGCCCTGCCTTGACTTGTGGGTTCCTCTCGGCACTGAAATCCTTTCCCTCTCCTGCCAACACCTCTGGAAAAGCCATTTATCATGGAATTGTGGATTGGTTTGGGTTGGAATGGCCTTAAAGATCGTCCAGCCCAACATCCCAAGGGATGGGACACCTCCCATTGTCCCAGGTGGATCAAAGCCCCAGTGTCCCAACCTGGCCTTGGGCACTGCCAGGGATCCAGGGGCAGCCACAGCAAATCTGGGAATTCCAGCCCAGCCCCACCCCCCCCTCCCAGCCAGGAATTCCTTCCAAATGTTCCATCTAAATCTCCTCAATATTCTCCATTTGCTGATGAGGAACATAAAGTCTCATTAACCTTCCTCATTTTTTGGTTTAGGAACGCGCAGCCAACTGGGCGCTCTGGGATTGGTGTCCCAGGAGAAGACACGAGGACACAGTTCCTGCCCCAACGATTTTCCAGTCAAAATAAAAAATCCTTTTTCTCGGATCACACAGAAAATCAAAATATCCCAGATGCCAGCCTGCTCCAGGAATTTCATCATCCCAAAACCTTCCATGGCACCGCAGGAGAGGATTCCAAAGACCTGGTGGCACCTCAGCTCCCATCCTGGAGCAGTTTGGGAATCTCGTTTCATTCCTCAGCCTCCACACGGACACTCCAAACTGACCAATTAGGTGGCCAGCGCGAGTTAATTAATTAACTAATTAATATCTCCAAAGTGTTTTGAGTCACCTGCAGCGATCCCAATCCCGAAGCACCTTTCCATTATGAATTCCCCAGCTGTAGGGAGCTGGAATTGTCCTGCTGCTCCATTAAACAGGAAAATTGAGCTGGCAGGAGTTTCTCTCCCAAAAGGTGAGCAAACCCCGGGCTGAAATTCAGGGATTTTCCACTTACTCATCCTGAATCCAGCCTAAAGGTCCTTACTCAGCTTTTACCACCTGCAAATAAATATCATTAATGTCAACAGGGGATTCCCTGGAAAAAGAGGAGAAATCCAGAGGAAAGGGCAAAAGTGCAAGGCGTGGCTCCTTCCCAAAAAAACCCCTGGACTGAGACAAAGCTTCATCCTCCATGGCACAGACCAGGAAGGTTTCCAGGTGTCTCCAGAGCTTGGGGTTTTGCATTTGTGTGGCCTCATCTTCTCTCTCCTCTCATCCCAGAGAAACGAGGGAAAGGGGATGAGGATGGATCCGTGTTTACAGGTGATGAGTGAGGCTGGAAAAGTCTCGAGCTGACCCTTGGAGGGCTCCCTGATTTTTTATGTCTGGGTTTTTTCCACCCATACGTTGTTTTTTTACGGAATTTGTGGACAGCTGATAGCCTCAAGATTCCCTTTTCCCATTAAAAGGGAAATGTATGGATCTGGAAGAAGCTACTGGGTGTTGGCTGGACTGGGGAGGGATTTCAGGAATCCAGACACACATGAAGGAGGAGAACATGAAATAAGAGCTGTCCCAAAGTGGAGATGGGACATAGAGAGAGCAAAACACATGGGAAAAGGGCTGGAAAACAAGGAAAATTCAAGGAATTTCTCCACGGGAAGCGTGGTCAGGCACTGGAGATGTCCAGGGAGGTTTGGGGAATTCCTGGATGTGGCACTCAGTGCCAAGGTGGGGATCAGGCACAGCTTGGACTGGATGATCCTGGAGGGATTTTCCAACCTCAGTGATCCTGGGATTCTAGGAAGTTTGATTTCTTTGCAGGAAGTGACATCTGAGCTTCACCTGAAAACGAGCACAGCTGGGTTAAAAAAAAAAAAAAATCCCAAAATATCTGATGCATTTATTGCCTTAAGTGGATGATACAAATGCATTTTCTGGGAATCTTGGGGGTTAAAATTCCCTATTTTATTGCTCTCCTGGCCAAACTGACAGAGGGGAGGGAGAGATGGGATATCTGGAAGAAATTCCTCCTGGTGATGGTGGG
This sequence comes from Pogonocichla stellata, assembly GCA_026546895.1. Lineage (NCBI taxonomy): Eukaryota > Metazoa > Chordata > Aves > Passeriformes > Muscicapidae > Pogonocichla > Pogonocichla stellata. Next base: position 235,903 of record JAOTQZ010001616.1, on the reverse strand, counting down.
AAGGGGCCGGGCTGGAATTCCCAGATTTGCTGTGGCTGCCCCTGGATCCCTGGCAGTGCCCAAGGCCAGGCTGGATCCACCTGGGACAGTGGGAGGTGTCCCTGCCCATAGAACTGGATGAGATTTAGGGTTCTTTCCATCCCAAACCAATCTGGGATTCTGGGAAGGACACTCAGGTTGAACACCCCAAAATTAAACCCGAGGTGATCCTGGATCCAAACAAACGAAGCGAGTGCAGCACCAGGGACTGAGGATGGAAATGGAGCAGGATCTCTGCAGCCAGGCTGTTCATGGAAAGGGGAATCCAGGCACCATCCCTGCTATATCCTGGTTGGAATGTGGGTCCAGGAAAGCTCCCTTGGCTGCCCCATCCCAGCTCTCCCAGCTCCAGCAGAGCCTTTGTGTGAGCCCCACAGCTCCCACCTTCCCGAGATCCATGAAAACCCCGGCTGGATCCAGAGGCACAGCTCCAGTGGGGCTGGGCTTAGGAAAAAACAACAGCAGGACAACCGAAAATCCTTTAGGAGCACGGGAGAAAACACAGATGGGCTGGAAAAGGGCATGGAAGGGAGGGTGGGGTCGCTCTGTGCCTTCCTCAGGGCTTGGAGCGTCCCTCAAATTCTTCCAGAGCCAGGGACTCCACATGGAGCCCAGGCCTTGGCAGAGGAGGGAGCGTTAATGGAGTCCCACACCTGAGGGCAGAGGGAATTTGTTTATTTGGAAACAAAAGTTGTTTTTCCCATTTTTGGGGTTGTTTTGTTTCAGCCTCTGGGCTCTTCCAGTTGGGGCCAAGTCAGGGAGCAGGAGGCCGGTTGGGATTTAACCCTGCTCCTGCTGCTTCCTGACAAGTGCAGCAGAAATAAAAGATTTTTTTCCACAGATTAAATCCAGGAAAGACTCTTTAGGGTGCTGCCAAATCCTCTCAACAGGGGATTCCCTGGAAAAAGAGGAGAAATCCAGAGGAAAGGGTGAACATACAAGGCATGGTTCCTTCCCAAAAAAAAAGGATTGAGGCAAAGCTTCATCCTCTATGGCACAGACCAGGAAGGTTTCCAGGTGTCTCCAGAGCTTGGGGTTTTGTGTGGTTCATCCCATAGAAATGAGGGAAAAGGGATGAGGATGGATCCGTGTTTACAGGCAAGAAAATCCTGAGCTTTCCCATGGAGGATGCATGGAGTTATTTATTTTATGAATGCTATCAAATCCTTCCTTCCTTCCTTCCTTCCTTCCTTCCTTCCTTCCTTCCTTCCTTCCTTCCTTCCTTCCTTCCTTCCTTCC
>JAOTQZ010001616.1:187562-201522 GCA_026546895.1 Pogonocichla stellata | reverse complement strand
CATCCATGGGCAGGGACACTTCCCACTGTTCCAGGTTGATCCAAGCCCCACTGTCCAGCCTGGCCTTGAATACTTCCAGGGATGGGAATCCACAACTTCTCTTCCTAACTTTGTTCTTCCTACTTTTTAAGGAAATCTTGGAGAAGGTTTTCTCTGCCCTGGATTAGTGAATGCTCCAAAACAGCCAAAGAAAATGAGGTGAGCACCAACCCTGACTCGGGACAGAGGGCACAGGAAGAAACTTCCTTCATTTTTCGCAGCAAAAGGATCCTGAGGGAAGTGGAAAAGGGAGTCTGGGATTTTTCTCCGCCAGGACACGGCCAGGCTGTGCCATTTGATAGGGAATTGTTGGGTTCCTTTATCCGTGCTTTTCCTTCCTCCTCACCTCCCAGTATCTCTCCGTGACATGAACAAAAATAACCCAGCAGGACATTGCTCCTTGGCTGTTCCCAGTGCCTGCATTCCATGGAATATTTGGATGACACGAGCCAGGTCTCACGGGGGACACCAAATCCCCATTTCCACTCCCTGGAAAAAAAAAAAAAAAAAAAAAAAAAAAGAGGGATTTTCCCATAAAGAAAGTTTTTCTGTCAAGCTCCTCCTCGGGGGATTTGACGTGCTCCTGGTCACCTCGGAATTCTTGGAGAGAAGTCCAAGTGGGACAAAATGAAGCGGCTGGAAGGATGGACTTATGAGGAGAAAAGCTGGAGGAGCCAAATATGGATAGTTTGGCTGGAAAACAGGGAAGGAGGACAACTGTCTGCGGATGGACAGAAATATCCGGGAGAGGGAGGAACTGTTTGGGTCAGACCGACTGGGGAATAACCAGGAATCACAAAATGGGATCAAGGAATGGAAAATGAGCACTGGCCAGCAGGGGAAACATTCCAACCCTTGGATTGGGGAGCACCCACCCTCCCCTGGGGCTGGGGTGGGAATCCTGCTCCTGGAGATGTTTCAGAGTGGTCTGGAGTGCTCTTGGGAATCATCCTTGGGGTAGGGGTGGGCTGGATCCGGGCACTCCTCGGCCGTGGGAAGGGGTTTGGGAAGCATGGGATTCCCAAATCTGGGAAAATCAGGGCATGGGCTCATGGAATCACAGAGTGCTTTGGGTTGGAAGGGAATTTAAGGATGGTCTCATTCCATCAGGAACACCTCCCCATATCCCAGGCTGCTCCAAGATTTATCTGACCTTCCAGGGATGGAGCATCCACAATTCCTTGGGATATGAAATGAGTTGCTCCTCTTCTCCCTTCTCTCCAAGAACCTGGAAATGAGGGAATATTCAGATACAAGGCTGGGAATTTTTGGGGAATGGTGATAGGAATTTTCACCACCAGGATTTTTTCTGTGTCCAGAGTTTGGACACTGAAGTGATCCCAATTCCTGAAAAAAAACGTGGGAATAATGCAATGGATCTTCGTTATCAGGGGGATTCCAACATCTGGGATGCACCATGGGTTATCCCACCTGGAGACCTGGCCTGAGGTTCAAATGGGCTGTAAAAAGTCATTTATGGCCTCAAAATCCCTGCCAAGGGCCTGGAGCATCCCAGAGCTCAGGGAAATGAATCCAAACAAGGAAACAAAAGTGAATAAAAAAATCAATGGCAAAAACTGGGGGAAAAAATGAACCAAAGTAATATAGGAATAAAATAGGGATACACAAAAATAACAATAACAATAAAAATTAAAATGAGAGAAAATAGGAAAAAATTAAGAATAGGAATAAAATATAAAATTTAAAAAATTAAACAGAGGAAAAAATAAAAGAGGAAAACAATAAAAAGGAGAAAAAAATAAAATAGGAAAAAAATAAAAAAGCAGAAAAATAAAAAAGAGGAAATAATAGGAAAAAAGGGGAAATAAACTAGAGGAAAAAATAGGAAAATTTGAATACAACATAGTAGGAATAAAATAAAAAACAAAAGAAAGGAACTCCATTGATGTGAGCAGAGCCCATTTGCATCCATTTTTCCTTGAGGATCTCCCTCCAATCCCTCCTGGTGACAGCAACCCTTGGCCTCAAGGGTTGTGACAGACACAGACAGCTTGGAATTCTGGAATCCTGGAATAATCCAGGCTGGAAGGGAACACTGGAGGTTTCTGGCCCATCCTCCTGCTCCAAGCAGTGTCAGATCAGGGCAGGTTGCCCAGGGCTTTTCCAGGCTGATCCCGAAGGTCTCCAAGGATCCCCCTGTGCCCTCCTCACCCTCCCCAGTTCAGGAATACTTGGCTGTACTGGGAGAGCCCCAAACTGGGCACATTCCCGGGACGAAGTCCAAAAGATTCTGGGTAAAAAAAGGTTTTAGGATTGGACTCAGGAAGAGCTGCAAAGTCCAGCTCCCTGCAAGGTTTTCACCCAAAATGGAGAATCATGGAATAATCATGGAGAGAAGGACTTGGAGCTCACCAGGGGATGGATTTTCCCAGCTCTCTGCAAGATTTCCACCCAAAATGAAGAATTGTGGGATAATCATAGAGAGAAGGACTTGGAGCTCACCAGGGGATGGATTTTCCTAATACCTTGTGAGGTTTCCACCCAAAATGGAGAATGATGGGAATAATCATGGAGAGAAGGACTTGGAGCTCACCAGGGGATGGATTTTCCCAGCTCCCTGCAAGATTTCCACCCAAAATGAAGAATTGTGGGATAATCATGCAGAGAAGGACTTGGAGCTCACCAGGGGATGGATTTTCCCACTCCATCTTTTACCTACAGAGATGTGGCCATGTGGGAGCCTTCCCACCTCTTTGGATCCCAAATGACCTGGAGATGTTTGGTTTTGCTCTGCACAAAAGGACAAAATATTCCTGCCTTAGGATTCATCCTCCTGCTCACCTCTTTTGGGGTTTTCCAATCGCAACTTCCATCCCATGTTCCCATCCAGGAGGGCACCAGAGCAGGATCAAGCTCCAACCAAATCCAGGGAAAGAAAAATAATGAAAAGCAGTTTTTTTCAGGTCTTTCAGTCAATTTTTCTCCCCTCCAGGGACCAGTTCCACCCCTCACCAGGACCAACCTTCTCCTGTTCCACACCAATGTCCCCCTCCAGGATTGGGATCCCAACATTTTGTCTGCAGTGGGCTCCAGGAGCAGGTTCTCCTCTTTTCCCCAGTCCCCTTTTACACACTCCCAGCAAATCCCTCTGCACTCCTCCCTCCTCCAGACTAAACAATCCCAACTCTTTCCGTCCTCTCGTGGAGGTCATGTTTGCCGGACCTCTGATCATTCCTGCTGCTCTCCCCTGGACTTGTTCCAGCTGGCCTTGGCCTCCCTCAGAATGCCTTGTCCTGGACTTTTGGGCTCCAGCTGAAGCCTTTTGGGACTCCTCAACTCAGAGATCTCAGCTCAGCCCATCAGAGAGGGAGATCAAAGTTCCTGAGCCTGGATCTGGTTCCGAATCCGCGTCTCCTCCGTGCTTGGGATGGCTCTGCTGTTCCCACCAGGGACTGTGGGGAATGCAAATATCCCAAATGCTCCAAGATGTGTCAGCTCTGGACACACTGAAAAAAAAAAAAAAGGTGGAATAGAAACTCTTCTCAAAGGTCCTCAAAGCACAGCACACCTGGAGAGTTCCCAGCAGGATTTAGGGAACGAAGGGAATTCTGCTGTACCCTAATATCCCTCTTTTTACCTGGGAAGGTTGGGATAAGACAAAGGGAAATGAGTTTAAACTAAAAGAGGAGAGATTTAGATGGGACTTGGGAAGGAATTCTTCCCAGTGAGGGTGGGGAGGGGCTGGGCTGAAATTCCCAGATTTGCTGTGGCTGCCCCTGGATCCCTGGCAGTGCCCAAGGCCAGGTTGGACATTGGGGCTTGGATCCACCTGGGACAGTGGGAGGTGTCCCTGCCCATGGTCCCATCCATCCCAAACCATTCCATGATTTCATGGTGTTCCCAAACATCTCCACTCTCCCCCGTTTTGCTGCCAGGCCCTGCAGCTGCGGCTCCATCTGCGAACTTGGACGAGAATTCCAAAATCCAGTCCATCCAATCCAACCCCAAAGATGTTCCCACTTCCCTTCATCCATGACAAAATTTGTCCTTCCTCAAAGAAAAGCTGATTCCTAAAAAAAAAAAACCCCATTTATTAGCGGAACCAAATTGACACTAATTAATGACTAACCACTAATTAGTGATTAGAGCCCCTCCAGGACTCAATGAAATGCAAGAGGGAACAAAGAGCTCCGAGGGTGAACCAGGAGATTCCTGTAAAATCCTTTCAGCTCCCTTCATTCCGAATGTTTCACAGGAGAATTCCAGGCAGACACATTTTCTACCCTGGCAGAGCATCCCTACTTAATCCTATTTCTTATTAAAGCAAATAATTAATTGGCTGCAAACCTCAGTTCGATTTGTTTGTCCTTTTCTCTTCCCTCTGCAAATTAACAGATCCCAAAATGCAATTATTTGGTTTATTTGTAATTAAGAGCTGCTAAATCCTTGGCTGTTTCAGCAGTTCATAATTCCAGCTGTAATTTCAGTGCTATTCCTGTCTCTGTGCTTTTATTCCCTGCTTTTTATTCCAATACTTTTTATTCCCTATTTTTTATTCCATGCTTTTTAATTCCCTTGCTCTTATTCCATTAAAATGGAGGAATGCGGGGACAAGCAGGAATAAAAAGTAATTTTGAGATAACTCCAAGCCTTCCACACTCCCTTCCTGATGGGATGATCCCAAAAATGGCATTGGGACCCAGCTGGAGTCATCTCCATGTGGCACTGCATGGATTATCCCTGCAGGAATCACTTTCCACACCTCCTTTCTTTCCCTTTCATCCACATTCATGTCTCCCACTTCCCTTTCCATGGATTCATTGAAGAAATCCGTCCCTTCCTTGCCCCAGCTGGAGTTTGCAGGGAGCTGTGACACAGACAGGGGTTGTTAATGATCCAGGCATGGAATAACCTCCTGGTTAGGAGACCTGGAAGGAGACCTTGGATCCTGGAGGTCCCAGCAGCAGGTCAGCGTTTCCTGGCCCAGCTCTGCACCCTGTGCTGGGGCAATTCCCAGGAGTTTTCCCCCCGGCTCTGCCTGTCCAGCCCAGCTCCCAGGGCAGGAGCAGGAACTCCTTTGGCATTTCCATCCTCACTCCACGGGGAGTTTCCCCTCCGATTCCTCTTGCTCCCGAGGGATTTGCTGATTTGCCACTTCCATTTCCAGCTGGGGTGATGCACAGGGCTCATGGATCAGAGCCTGTGGGTGGCTGGAGAACCAGGAGCAGCTTAGCAGACACTGCCCTACGAACTTAGGCCGAGCTTAACCACCTTTCTGGATAAAGGGAAAGGGCTGGGAGGGGATCTTGGAATTTTGTCTCGAGGATCCATCCCGAAACTCCAGAGACTGTGACTCATGAGCGTCCTGAAGGGGAACACTGCATTTCCCAGCCTTTGGAGCGAGCCCTGGGAAGGCCACGCCAAGGTTTTAGCAGGAGAGGTGATTTCCCTGGGATAGCTCTGCCTCCAAATGAATCCCCGCTCCTCTTCCCCAGTCACTGGAGACAGGCTGGCAATTCCAAGCAATCATCCCACTGGGAGCCAGATGTCTGAGCCAGATTAGGTGATTCAGCTGCTGGAGGGCCTGGAGAAGGAGCCTGGGATCAGACAGCCGGCTGGAATTTGGATAAAATTATCCCAGGTGACACTGCTGTGCCTCACAAATAATTGCACTGGCAGCGAGTGTCAGCCCGTGCTTTCCATGGGCAACGGGCCTGGCCTCGGAAAATGAGGAATTCTGCTCATCAAAGAGGCTCTTCCAGGCACAACCAAAACTTCCACGTGGTGCTGGAGTCCACATGGCACAGCCCCTGACCTGGAGCAGCTTCTGCAGGAATAAACCCCACATCCCACAGGCTGGGATTTGGATTGGTGCTGGAGCCTTTGAAACTGAGGGGTTTGGGTTTTCTGTGCTGGCAGCACTGACCTCAGGAGAGCTCTGCTCCTGACCTGGGGCCGTGGAGAAACTTCCAAACTGGGGTGGCAGAGCTGGGACCATGGGTGTGCAGTTTGAACAGGAGTGTGTGACATCACAGGGGGGAACTCAGAGTTTAAGGGTTTAGGATACAGCAATAAATATAAAGCAAGGTGGAGGTTTTAGGGTGGAGGTTTTGTCCTTCTTCTTCACCTTCTTCTCCACGGGTTTGGGTGATTTTGTGTTACTGGATAGAAAATTCCACGTTGTGGGCCACGGGTGGTTGGTTATTGAGTTAAAAATAAAAATAATTTAGGTGGCATTTCTTAATTGGACAATTTATCCTTAAAAGGCCTTATAGAGAGAGAGAGATACAGCTCCATTTTTAGTTTTTTAGCTTGAAATGCTGTAGAACTCACTGTAACACAGATAAGAATTAATAAACATCTGAGTCTGAACATGAAATTCCATCTCTTGTGCATTTAATCCCAACTCTGGCAGAAAAAAAGAAGATGAAACGAGATAGATTGGGACTGGGAGGGAGCTGGGAGCTGTTATTCCAGAGGGAAAGGATATTTGGTGGGATCTGCTGCCTTGACCAGAGGTTGTCATCAGCTGCTGGCAGCTCCTGAGGTCACAGGGGTGGCAAAGGAAGAAGGAAAAGGAGGGCAGGATTATCCAGCTGCTCAGTGCTCTGGCTCCAATGGAATTTTTAGGGAATAAAATCCAGTGGAACACAAAGAAAACGGGGAAAATCCACCATCCCCAGAGAGCAGAAGAAAAATGGTTTTTGAGGGCTTGAATGTTTAAATAAGGACCAGGTTTTATTTGTTTTTTTCTTTTTTTTTGAGGGCTTGAATATTCAAATGGGGAAGAAGATCAGTTTGATTTCCTTAAAAGCTATGGAAAATAGCATAAAATTAGAATTATTGCAGCACAGAAACCCCTGACAAGGCAGAGACTGAAATACCAGATACAGATTGCAGAAAAGTTGTTTAAAAGGTGGATAAGATCCAAGGAAAATCCAAGAGAAAATAATGTGGTGAAAGACCTTGGAAGCTCAACCTCATGGAAAAGGATGAAGATATTAACAGTGGGATTTATCTCACCTCCCTTTCGGAGTCTGAAAGGAAATCCAGGCTGGGATATTTGTCTTCCTGAGGAACCAGTGGAGAGGGAATTCCATTCCTGAATCCCAATCTTCTCTCTCTCAGGATGATTCTCCAACGGGATCACCCCCACATTTCTGACCTCAGTTTCAGAGAATTTAGGAGATAAAAGAGCAGGTTTAGGGATTTTTTTTCTGTGTATCCAAGCCCTTTGGAATAATTATCCCAGTGCAAGTCTCTCTTCTCCAGCCAGAGGAGCATCAGGACACCCCACAGGAGATCCTGGAAGTTTCAGTCGCCAAAACTTCAAGATAAAAGATTTGTTTGCTTGGAGAAGAGGAAGAAGAGATGTCCCTATACATTTAGGCAGGAATTCCATGGTTTTTTCTGCATCCTTGTGGCATCTTTAGCTCTAATTCATCCAATCTCCCTCCCAGCCATCAGTTTGGGAATATTCTTCCCTCATCCCAAGATCTCTTGCTGCATCATCTCAACCATCCTCCAAAAATCTTGCTCACCACGAGGTCAGTGAGCAGCAGCTGCCCAGGTGTCCCCTTCCAGCCCCCAGGAGATGTTTACTGGATCTGGAATGGAAAAGAACTTTCCACAGGGCCTGGAGGGACAGGACACAGGGAATGGCTTCCACTGGGAAAGGGGAGATTGGGCTGGGATCTTGGGAAGGAATTCCTGCCTGGGCTGGAATTCCCAGATTTGCTGTGGCTGCCCCTGGATCCCTGGCAGTGCCCAAGGCCAGGCTGGATCCACCTGGGACAGTGGGAGGTTTAAGATCCCTTCCCACCCAAACCATTTCATGATTTTTTGATTCCATCACTCCCCACCCAATCCAGACCTTTTTCATCCCTGGAGGAATAAAGAACTGGTCCATTCCATCCTGTATCCTACATTATCTACATTGACCAGGAAAACTCTTCTCCAGAAGACTCCAAATCCATCCAACTTCAGGCCAAACTCTCGGATAACGAGAGGTTCTGGCCTGGTTTAGCAGGGCTGGGCTTTTAGGCTGTGATCTCCAATAACGGGGACTAAATCCAAAACACTGGATTTTGGAGTATTCTGGTTGGCCCCTGAGAGAACCCAGGAAAATAAATATTGTTGGGAATGCTGTGCCATGGGAATTTAGAAGAAGGACATCTGCACATGTAGCTGGAACAAGGAATCCATGTTTTCAGAGAAATTCCAGAAGGGATCCATAGGAGAAACTTGGGAAGGGATCTAGAAAAGGGATCTAGAGGGAATCTAGGAAAGGGATCTAGAGGGAATCTAGAGGCAATCCAGAGGGAACCTCCATATTTTAGGAGAAGCTCTGGAAGGGGATCCAAATTTTAAGAGAAACACTGGAATTCTGGAGCATAACTTGGCTTCTCTCCTTGTTTCTGCCAAGCTGGAGCAACCCAGGCTGGAGCAGGGAGGGGAGAAGAGCTGGAGGTGCTCTCCCGACCATGTGGGAGCAATAAATTGGTGGGAAAAGTCCTCAGGCTGCCAAGGAACACCGGGAATTACAGTGCCAAGCGTGCCTCGGTGCGCGATTACGGAAAACAAAACTCCGCACGCGCATTCCGGGATCAGGGACGTTTCTACATGGACACGTTATGGACAGGCCTCCTGCTTCCATCCCAGACTCCCCAGGCCAGGATTAAAACCTGACTGGAGTTTTACACTGGGAAAAGCCATTCCCATGTCCTGATTCCCTCGTTAAACCGTAGGCGGTTCGTCCCTCCATGTCTTGAATATCACGGGATTTGCTTTTCCGTGTTTCCTTTGATGTGTTAACACTTCCCACTCATCTCCAGAGCATTTCCCAGGGAATTCTGTGGTGTTTCCCTCTGCCTGCCCCTCTGGGTTTGCTGTGCTGGAGGAGCACAAGGATACCTTAGGCAAATTTGCTCTGTGCACACAGGAAACTCCAGGAAAAGTCCTGCTCCTAAATTAAGTCATAAATTATGGGACCACTCAGGCAGAGGAAAGTGAGGCAGCTCCAGCTAAAAAATAATCAGGAAAATTTTCCCAGCCTGTTGTAGAACAAGGTGTTGGGAATCCACAACCATTGAGTGTTATGAGGCAGCACTAGAATTTTATCAGTAAAACTTGGAATTGGGGGTCATTTGGGAGTTGAAGATGGTTTTCCCCCTCTACCTTACCCCAAAAAATGTGATTTCTCAAAAAAAACCCAAAAAAACAAACAAACAAACAAACTGTTTCTGCTCTCATTTTATCACCAAAATCCCAGTAAAGCCCTGGAGTGCCAAAGAAGAATGGAAGAAAACCAGCACCATTTTAACAATTACAAATCACCGAGTGATGATCTTTCATGGATTTGGATCTAAAGGATCTTTAAGGTCCTTCCCAATCCAAACCATTCTGGGATTCTCTGAAACAAAACTCACCAAAGAGAAGAGTTTTGGGCACTTCTCTGCCAACATTTTCAGGAAAACCAAACAAGGGGAAGGTTTCTGTGCTCAGGCAGAAAACAACCCTTTTAATCCATGGAAAACCTCATTTCTAACTCTTTCAACCCTCAAGGAATTCCAAAAGCCATCCTCTTCAACCCCAGTGAAATCCCGAAGCCATTCTCTCAAACCCAATGGGATTCTAAAACCCATCCTTTCCAACCCAAATGAATTCCAAAGATCCACTCTTCCCAACCCTCAAGGAATTCCAAAAGCCATCCTCTCCAGCACCAATGAAATAAAAAATCCACCCTTCTCAACCCCAATTAATTCCAAAAGCCATCCTGTCCAACCCCAGTGAAATCCCAAAGCCATCCTCTCAAACCCAATGGGATTCCAAAAGCCATCCCCTCAATGAAATCCAAAATCCACCTTTCCCAGCCCCAATGAATCCCAAAAGCCATCCTTTCCACCCTCATGTAGTCCCAAATCCATCCCAGCCCCCCAGATCATCCTTTCAAACTCCACTTCAGGGAGAAAAAGGCCAGGCAGCACCTCCTGCTTTAAAATGGGTCTCCCAAGCACTGAGTGGAAAAGTTTGGAAAAACTGGGAATATCCAGAGGTGGATTTCACTGCTGCTGAGGCCATCCTCTTCCCAGACATCCCTTGGTTACAAGTTCACCCCAAAAACGTGACGAGGACATTGTGCGGCTCTCCATGGATTAACTGGCACATGCCAGGGGCAGAATCCCCATGGAGCTTGTTTAGGAAGGACTGAGACCATTCCCCGGGATTCCATTTGGGAAATCAAACTCATGAATGGCTCCGTGGTTTTCCGTGGAGCAGGGAGGAGGAGACACAGACCTTTGGAATGGTCTCCTCGGGTGGGAATTCATCCGGGTTTGTTTTCTCAAGGCACAAATCCTTTTAAAGTCATGAGGCCTGGGAGGGGTGGGGAGAACGGGGAATGTTTGGGGTTATTTTTGGTCGGAGAGGAACAGTTCCGAAGTCATTCCAATCCCATTAAGCGAGTGCTTGGAAAGCCAAAAGCCCTTTGGACTTTTCCACTCGGTGACACTTGGAAGAAGCAGAGGGAAGAAAAGGGTACCCCCCCTGCTCTGGATATTCCCTCCAATCCCAGCATTCCAAATCCTGCCCCAGGATCCTCAAAGCCTGCAGCATTTTTGGGGAAATCAGAGGGGATTTGCTCCTTTTTGGAGTTTAATTAAAGAATGAATAAGGGATCCCCTTCAGCTGGACATTCCCTCACCTCCCTAAATCCAGCTGGGAGCCAGGTGGGAATCCAACCCCTCACCCTCCCAGGTGTGGCACATTCCAGGGCTGTGGAGATCCAGCAGGGAGCAAGATCTGATCTAGGTTTATATACCCATCACAAACCTCAGAACATTTTCCCTCAGAAAGGGCTCTCCTTGGAGGCTTTGAAGAGGCTGATCCAAACTCCAGCTGCCCCGTTCCTGTGAGGCCCAACAAGCCCTTTTTCCATGGATCCTGAGGGAGTTTCCATATGGAAAATGGAAATGGTGGCTGCCTCCAAGTGAGTCCCTGTTTCTTATGGAGCAGCTTCCATGGGCCTCAGGAGCTGGAAAAGCTTCATGGACACTTCATGGGGCATCAGGCAGGGTGTGGGACATCTCCTCCTATCCCACAGCGGGATTTATCCAGCTGGAGCTGGTGGTTCCCAAATATTCACTGGGATAAACTCTTCTGCATGGGATGAGTTTGTATCCCAACCTTCCTCCTCCTGCAGGAAAGCGAGGGTGTGGAAAAGTCAAGGGATGCAGTCAGAAAAGAAGTCAAATATTGGATCATCTTCAGCTGGGAAAACTGGTGTGATGTAAGATCATGGAATCCTGGAATGGTTTCAGTGGGAAGGACCTTAAATCCCATCCCATTCCCACCCCATCCATGGGCAGGGACCCCTCCCACTATCCCAGGGTGATCCAAGCCCATCCAGTCTGGCCCTGGACACTTTCAGGAATGACTGGCGAGTTTTTGGGATGTTTTCTTTGGAGCAGAAAGAGTGGAGAAGAAAGGAAAGCTGAAAAAAAAAATAAAATAATAAGACACAGTCCCAGTCTCAAAACTGTTTTTTTTTATCGTCTTTCTTCATGAAAATAAATGGGAGAACCTTTCCCAAACCCATCCTCATGGTTTTTTTGACCAAGCTGATATAAATTGGAGAAATGTGGGATAACAAAGAGGAAAGACAATGTCAATTTCCATGATTATAAGAGCACCAAAAACTCCTTATATCCAAATATTTCAACCTCCTACAAAAGCCAGTCAAGAAAATCCCACCCAGGTATCCCTGCTCCGGCCACAGCTCCCAGATAATTCATGGAATCTGCTTCTCAGATTCTCCCAACCTATTTTGAACACCTGGAGCACGTCTGGACTGAGCAACCTCAGTTTTGTCGCCTGGATGATTCAACACCCAACAATTCCCAAAGGAAAACACGGAAAACACAACCCATGGAGTCTCCAATGGAAGCCGAGGACGAGGGAGAAATCCTGGCCTCTCTTCCCAATTATTTTTATTTTTTCCCAAGCTGTGGCTTGAGGCAAAACCCTCTTGGGAGCATTTCCATTCATCCCATCAGATCTCCCTGGAATTCCCGGGGGGCTCCCGGGGGTCGATTCCCGTTTTTCGGAGCCGCGGGATGCCGATAGCTGCTCGGTGAATGACCCCTTGCTCGGGAGGCCCTTCCACACGTTTGGAGCTCGCACTTCCCGACATCTGGTTCCAATCCCATCCCCCCCGTGCCTGCTGCTGGAGTTCCAGCGAGATCTTACCTGGGCAAAGGTACCAGGAAACTGGAATTGCCCTCGGAATTCCCTCCTCGCGCCAAGCTCATCCTTCATCCCAAATCCATCGCTCCCGACCTGGCGTTTCAGGCTCTGTCCTTCATTTCCATAGCTCTGTCCTCTCTTGGAGGTGGCTGAATTAAGTAAAATTAATGAATTCTTAATTTCATTACTTCTTTGGTGCTTATTTGCTTCCCGTCTCCCTCGGATTAACAGGATCTCCCTGGATCCAAGCAGGATCCAACATCCTCCTTTCAGAGGAACTGGCAAAGCCTCAAACAAGACCAATTAGGGGATTTGGGGGAGTCTAATCCCATCCATCAGCTCCAAACAGCCAGGAGAAGTTTGGCAATTCAGAATTCCTCAGCCACCAGCTTGGAGGATCAAATCCACCCACGTGTCCCAGGATGGAATCCACACTTTTCCCAAGCCCTGGGAAGCACATGCAGGGACACAAGGCAGGGAACCAAAATCGGGACAATTTTTCCATGAAAATGTCCTTTCTTCTGTTTTTTTCCCACCTTGACACAATCTACAACAAATTCCAGCTTTTTCTCCCATCCTGCTGACTCCATTTTTTCAGCCATGAGCTAAAATTCCCGGATTTTCTGCTGTTCCGTGCATGAAGGAATCACAAACCAATTCCCTCTCCTGCTTTTCCTTCTGCTGACCCATCTGCTCCTCCTGCTTAGCCTCAGGTTCCACCTCCCACATTCCCAGTGGGAATTCCTGCAGAGGAAATCCACAGCCTGCTTTGATACTCAGCCACCCAAAATTCCCACAGATAGGAAAGTGTGATCCATGCAACCCCAGCAACCAGTGCAGGACTCCAGGTCCTGGAAGGTGGAATCCCAAATCCTCCAAATGGGATTTTCCCATCCCAGTGGAGCCCAGAACAACTTCCAGCTCCCATTATCCAGAGCTGCAGCGATGACAGTCTGGTTTCATCCCAAATTTTCCCACTGTGGATCTACTCAGCTGCTGTGGGATTTTGTAAAAGGAGCTGGGATTGTTCCTGGAAAGCTCAGAGTGATCCTGCCTCTCACTTACACTCGGATTTTCTGGGAAGTGCCTTTGCCACCTCATTCCCACCCTGCCACTGTCGGGATAACCTTGGCAAAGCCCCAGCTGAGCTCAGTTTTTCCATCTGGACACTCAGGATAATTGCAAAGCCCCTTTCTCTAACAAGCTGTTTCCAAATTCCCGGGGAAAAGGCCCAGTGGAATTGCAGAACTCCTGGATTTTGGGGTGTTTGGAGATTCATTGGATGCCAAATCCAAGCCCTGCCCAGGAAAATGAAGTGTTGGAGAACCAGGAGGGGGTTTCAAGTTTTTGCTCCTTTTTAATGCTTGGATTTCCTCAGTGCTGCAGAACCCAAACTGCCCCTGGAATTTTGTTTGGGCTCCTCTGGATCCCATCCAATCACAACCTCTGGAAGCGATGCTAAGAAATATCCTGGAGCTCCAAATCCAGATTCCTGCAGTTCCAGGTCAGAGCCTGGGTCGGGCTCAGATGGAAGGGTGGATATTCTGAATCAGCGCAAATTCCAGCTCTGGCTCCTGGGCCAGGAGAGATTTTCCAGGAAGGAAAAGGGAGGGTGGAGCAGGAGCAGGGACCTGGATTTATCCAGTGAAGAGGGGAAGGGAAGGGAAGGGAAGGGAAGGGAAGGGAAGGGAAGGGAAGGGAAGGGAAGGGAAGGGAA
>JAOTQZ010001616.1:160041-175769 GCA_026546895.1 Pogonocichla stellata | reverse complement strand
AATTTTGACAATCCTCCCATTAAAAGATTATTTTATTTTATTTTATATTATTTTATTTTATTTTATTTTATTTTATTTTAATTTAATTTTTATTTTATTTTATTTTATTTTATTTTAATTTTTATTTTATTTTATTTTAATTTTTATTTTATTTTATTTTATTTTATTTTATTTTATTTTAATTTTTATTTTATTTTATTTTATTTTATTTTATTTTATTTTATTTTATTTTATTTTCTTGTGGAATTTCCTCTGTTTGGATCCATATCAGCCAGGATTCAGCTTGGTCTGGTCTCCAGGGATGGAGACTCCAAACCTCTCCCACTTGATCCAAATTTTGACCATCCTCCCCATAAAAAGATTTGATTTGATTTTTGACTGTGGAATTTCCTGTATTTGGATCCATATCAGCCAGGGTTCACCTTGGCCATGGTGCTGGATGCCAAAATCCCATTTTATGGGATGGATGCCCCAATTCCTGGGGTTCTCTCCCTGAAACCCCAACCCCGGAGGCCACAAGGAGCAGCACCAGGAACACGAGACCAAAACTTGGCAGCTCCAACCCTTTTTATCCTGGAATTCTAGAAAGGAGCCACAAGGATTTTTTGTTTTGTTTTGTTTTGTTTTATTTTGGGATCACAAAATACACAACATTCATTTTAATATGGGACACAGAATATTCTGTACATATTAAAACCCACGTGACTGCAACACAACCTCACACGGCACCAATTCCCGAACGAAAAAACCCCACAAGTGCTTTTTTCCTCTTTTTTTTTTTTAATATTAAAAACAAACAGGATAAAACATTAATATTTTTTTTTCCCAGACGACGTTTACAATAGAGGAAAAAAAAAAAAATCATATTTTTACTAAATAACAAATATTTAACAGCACAACTTTATCCTAAATATCTATTTTTGAATTATAACAAAAATAGCACTTATAATAGTTTATAAAGACAGACCAAAAAAAAAAAATTTGTGTATAAAATAATATTATAGCAAATTGGACTGTGCTAATTAAAAAAAAAAAAATTCTGAGATTCAAAGTGCTTTATTCTGCAAACCCACTGCAGCAACTTTATTTTTTAGTCAAGTTATATTAGTTAGGACTGGAACAACAAAGCCTGGCTTACTTCAGCCTGGATTAAATACTCCCCCACACAAACACTGTATATCCACGGGATGTAAATGGAATTTCAGGGATGGCTGCAGCTCCCATTCCCACCAAAACTCACTCCAGAGCAGGTTTGGTTCTCACTTTGGAACGACATCAGAAGTTAAAATTTAAATTTCGGGGGAAAAACCCTTCCCTGATTCCCCGTGAAAAGAGGGCCTGAGCCCTTCCAGGAGAATCCATCCAAGAGGTTTTGCTGGACAAATCCAAGGAATTTGTCTCTAACCAGACCTCCTGTCCTGGTCCTCTCCAGCTTCTCCCTTTCCCAGCCCACTCATCCCCAAGCACAGATCCCAGGTGGAAACGGGGGTTCCTGGGTTCCCACCCCACAGCTCATCCCCCTTCCATCCCCATTCCCACATCCCACACAAACCACGGACACCTCCCTGTGCCCCGCGCCTCTCCCCAGGTGTTTGTCCCTGGTGGACTCCCCGTTCCCACCACGTCCAGGTTCGTGTTCCCCTTCACCCTCCGGGATTGGGATTTCCACCACTTGGGAACGTCTTCCTCTCCATCGGGGACAAGGAAGACGCCTGGAATCCCAGCAGGGCCTGAGCTGGTGGTGTCCCATTTAAAAAATTCCAGGCTGGAAAAGTCTGAGCCTCTGCTCCAGGGCTCCTGAGACCTCCCTTAGGGGTTTGGCACGTCGGTCACCGCCCAGAAGCAAGGCCAGGACGGGATCGGGAATCCCGGAAGATCGGGAGTTTCATCCCAGCTCGAGTCAAGCTGTGCGCCCCGGTGGGAGGGACCACCATCCCCTGGGACGCTCTAGTGGGGGGATTTTGGCAGCTTGGCTGACGGCATTCCAACCTCAAGTGCTTCCCTTGGCTCCAAACCTGCCTCCCTCCTCCTTGCCCCCGCCAAGGCGGCCTCGCCTCCGCTCGCTTCACACTTCCTGCGACCTTCCCCAGAGGCGCCTCTTGCCAAAGAGGCAAAGGCACAACCTGCAAAGCCACCTGGTGAGCCACACCTGCCCCTTCTCCTTCCCTATTCCAAGCCCTCGGACTTCTCTGGATCCCTTTGGAGCTGAAAGCCAAGCTGCCCCCGCCCCGAGCGCGGGTGCGGCTCCCGTCACCTCGGAGGGTTGGGATGGGACAGGACTGGGGTGGGATGGGCTGGAAGAGCTGCCCCAAATCATGGAGGGATCTCCCAGGCTGGTGTTTGGCTCTGGTTTGGGCCCAACACCTGCCCAGGTGCTCGGGGAGCTTTTGCTCCTCGCCCTCCCAGCACAACCCCCCCAAAATCTCCAACTCAGCCCAGACACCTCCTGCATGCAAAAAAATCCAAAAGGAAACAACCCTCAGCAAATGGAAGGCAAGATACCTCTGGGTGGCTGCTGGCTTGTGCTGGAGAGGCTCTGGAATTCTTCTGGGATGCAGGGTGGAAGCTGACACGGAGCCCTCTCCTTCCTGCTGAGCTCCCCCGTTGCCAAAAAAAAAACCCCAGACACGAGACAAACAAATGCGTGCGTTGCCTTAATTCGAGTGATCACCTTTAATGCAAGTGCCTCTGGCAGGAGCAGCCCCGGTGCCTCCAGAGCCGTGCTGGGGCTCGGGGGCTGGTGCCAGCACCTCGAGGGGACAGCAAAGGCACCCAAATGTCCCCAAAGCCGGGTGCCTTTGCCCAGGGCTGGCGAGGGGCTGCAGTGGAGGGGGTGCTCACAGGCCGGGTAGCAGCAGCAGGAAACTCGAGAGAAAAAAAAGGGCATGCCCCTGCCCAGAGCCCCAGAACATCTTGGAAAATGCAGATCTGCCTCTCCCGAGGCCTCTGGGGTGGCTCAAGACACCACAGGAGGGGTTTTTTGGGAAGCAAAACGATTCCTCCTCCTCCTCCTCCTCCCCGGCCTGCCCCGGCACCAGCGGGAGAGGGGCTGGGAATGGGCAGCGTTGCGTCCCCCCGGCCAAGGAAAGGCTCCAACGCCCCAGAACAAACACAACCAAACAAATGAAAAAAAAAATAATAAACCCCCCCCCCAAAAAAAAACCACCTCAAAAAACATAAAAACACTGTTATCACCAGCTAATTTAACACTGTTAAAAAAAAAGGTCAGAGGTCACCCCAGAGCTGCCCCGGGACACCAGACCTCAGATCCTCAGCTGATTCCCAAGCCTTTCCCGCAGTCGGGCCTTCTCCTCCTGGCAGCAGAAGTGTTTTATAGATATTTATATATATATATTTATAATATTTAGATACTGTGTATGGTCAGCCATCCCAGCTCGACTCGGCTTTTGTGGATCTTCCTCCTTCCCAACGAAACAAGACGACGCCGACGACGCCCCGGCCTTCCCCGCGTCCCGCGGGAAGAGCAAAACGCTTCCGGCAGCCTCCCTGCTGGAAAAGCAGTCCCGACGCGGAGCTGAGCGCCGTGGAGAAGCTCCTCATCCCTCTCTCCTCCCCTCCTGTCCATCCCCTCGCCCCCAACCCCACCCCTGCGTCCCCCCGGCCGCCCGTCCCTGGTGCCACCGGCGCGGGCTTTACACGGTGGCCCCCAGCATGGCGTCTGTGCCCGTCAGGATCTCGTTCTGGTTGGAATCCAGTCCGAAGAATTTGACCTTGAGTCCGTCAACCGGGTGGACCACGGGCACCAGGGTGATTCTGGGGAAAGTCCTGGTGGCGAGCTCGAAGCGGCTGGTGCTGGCCAGCTCGATGGCCAGGGCCTTGAGGAAGAGCTTGGCCAGGTGCTTGCCCAGACAGGTCCGTACGCCTCCGCCGAAGGGGAGGTAGTGGAACCTGCCGTCCTTGTCTTCGCTCCGGCCCTGCCCGAAGCGGTCGGGGTCGAAGACGTCCACGTCCTTGAAGACGGGAGCGGTGTCGTGGGTGTCCCGGATGCTGTACATCACGCTCCAGCCCTTGGGGATTTGGAAACCCTGCGGGGACGCGGGAAGGGGCGGAGAGAAGAGCAGAGTGGGTCAAGCCTGCTGGAGGGCGAGCAGGGGGATGAGATAAAGGAATTTTGTTTCTATGGAATCATGGAATGGCTTGGGTTGGGAGGGACCCCTAAACTCATCCTGTCCCACTCCCCTTCAACACCTTCCACTACCCCAGGGTGCTCCAAGCCCCATCCAACCGTGGGCACTTCCAGGGATGTGGCATCCACAATCCCTGGGCGATTTGTGCCAGCCTGCAGCACCCTCACTGTTTTCCTTGCTTATTCCCATTTTTTTGGGTTTATCCCTCAAGCGCGATGCAGGTTTAAAGGAAAACCAGACAGCACAACACGGAGAGATGCGACTCCTGGCTTTATCCCTCCCTGTATCCCAAGGATCCGTGGGATGATCCATCCATTTATTTGCTTTGTGGTCACTGGCAGGAGCTGCCCGCCAGGAACCCTGTGGTGCTGAGCAGGGGAAGCAGCATTTCCCGTGCCATGCCCCACACATCAGCCAGCCCTTCCCAGAGCATCCCAGAGCATCCCGGAGGGATCCCAGAGCATCCCACACCCCGCTGCCTGTCAGCACCACACACCCAACACCCACGTCAGGGCCCAGGCGATGAGAAATGGGGTGGATTTATCATCCCCTGAGCACTTTAAAAGGTCTCTGACTCAAACCACTGCATTAGGAGGATTTACAGTGACAAGGCAGCTCCCGAGATTTTGTTTTGCTGGGAGGAAATTCCAGCCATGGCAGTGACTAATCCGCCTGTCATCCGGCAGCCTGGAGATGCCCTTTGCCGTAAACCTTTCCCCTGTCACACCCCAGCTCAGAATCTGGCGTCACTGTCACGAGCTGGGCTTTGAAGCATCACACCCGTCTGCTCTCTGGCAGCTCTGGCGCATCCCTTGCTCCACATCCCATCACTGCTGGATCTGAAGCAAGTCCCACGGCCAGAACCACAGAATTAATTAGGCTGGAAAAGCCTTTGAGGTCATCGAGTCCAAACTGTGAGCTAACACCAGCTCATCCACAAAACCGTGGCAGCGAGTGCCACATCCAGGCTTAAACCCCTGCAGGGGTGGTGCCTCCACCACCTCACCAGGCACCCCATTCCAACACCCAACCACCCTTCCTGGGAAAGAAATTTTTCCCTAATATCCAGCCTAAACTTCCCCTGGTGCAGCTTAAGCCTTTGTCCCTTTGTCCTGTCACTGGGAGAAAGGCTTAGATAGGCAGGACTCCGTTTATGCCCTCGGAGGTCTCCTCTAAGCCAGGCTCAAGCGAGCTGGGCGGTTTTGATCAGCTCAGGGGTGCAGCAGTACTCACGTCCAGCTCGAAGGTCTGCAGCACGGTCCGGTACCCGCCGGAGATGGGGGTGAAGAGCCTCAGCACCTCCTTGATGACGCAGTCCAGGTACTGGAGGCCGTTGATGTTGTCCAGGCGCAGGGAGCCCTCGCAGATGCAGCCGTTGTGGAGGATCCCTTTGCTCCGCAGCTCCTCCCGCAGCTTCTCCAGCACCTGCGGGTGTTTGAGGAGCTGCATGATCAGGGAGGTGCTGGCGCTGGCCGTGGTGGCATAGGCGGCGAAGATCAGCTCCAGGGTGCCGTCCTGGGGGGCAGGAGGAGAGCCAGGGTGAGGCACAGGGGTGGAACAGAGCTGGGACATCTCTTTTGGGTGTTCTTCTCCCTAAAAGCTTTCCAGCCTGGCCTTAGAATCGTGGAGCGGTTTGGGGATGGATGGATGGAACTTTGAGATTAAGATTTGTTCCAACCCCGAGGGACACCTCCCACTGTCCCAGGTTTCTCCCATCCAACCTGGCCATGGGCGCTGCCAGGGATGGAGCAGCCACAGCTTCTCCCCCAAAACAGCTGCTCCGGAGATTGAAGATCCAAGTGATCTGAGGAAGGATCACGTCACAAAGCTGGGAGAGGGAAAAATGGGATGTGGCCTACAAAGGGAGATGTTGGAGGGAGATGGATTCTCCTGCGGGATTTCCCAGCCACCAGGACGGATGAGGGAAACCTGGGCAGAGTTTGTGTCCGTTGTTAATGGCCTTGGGCACTTCCAGGGATGCGGCAGCCACAGCTTGGTCACGTTTAACTGGAATGTCCCTCCTTGGAAAGCCACCACAAGGAGCTTCACACAGAACCTCTGAGGTTCAGACAAAAAACCCAGGAGGTGGCTCCTGGCATGGCAGGACCCAGCTGCAGGTAAGAACCTGCTGAGGGGCTCGTGTGCCCTGCAAAGGAGGCACCAGGAAAAGTGGAAGGGTCAAGGGATGCAGCTGATCAAGGCTTCTGTTGTGACCCAAATGGGGAGGTTCTGGTTGGATATTGAGGAAAATTTCTTTCCTGGAAGAGGGGTCAAACACTGGAAAAGGCTGCCTGGGACAGGGATGGAGCCACCATCCCTGAAAGCGTTCAGAAACCGAGCAGGTGTGGAATTTTGCGGTGTGGTTTAGTGAGGATGGAGGTTGGACTTTGTGATCTCAGAGGCCTTTTCCAAGCTGAACGATTCCATGGAATGCTTTGCAGAAAAGGCTGGGCATAACCAGCAAATAGATAAAGCAACTGGTTTGGATTAATCACACTGGGATCTACCAACACACTGTGGTCACCCATCTCTCACTGCTCATCTCTGCCCCAAAAATCCCAAAGCATCCCACACTTTCCCCTTGGGGAAGACCTCACCCTGAACAGAACAGGAACAAGAACACCCCCAAGGCCTCGGGGAAGAGTTTTACCTTCAGCTCCTGCATGGTCAGCTCCTTGCCGTGCTCCTTCCCACTCTCTATCAGGATGTCCAGGGCATCAGCATAGTCCTTGCCCTGCGTGTTCTGCAGCTTCTCCTGGATGGCTTTTTCCAGCCCCTTCTGCAGCGTCTCCCGAGCCCGGATTCCCTGTGGAGCAGGAATTGCTCAGACCACACCACCAGCAGCGCCTTGCCCATCCCAGGAGCTGCAGATGTGCTCAGGACAGGTCCAAGCCATAAAAGCAGAGGCTCAAAGAGGGGTGTGAGGATGTTGGAGGTGTCCCCTGGGCGGGAGGAGTAAAGCCAGAGTGGGGGAGATCACAGGAGGAGTAATCAACACCTAGGTGTAAATGATGGGTCTGGGCTGGGAGCCCCTGTCCGGCACCGCTTCACAGCCCCCCGGCTCCTCCTGGGATGTATGGAAACGCCTGGGAAAATCATCTCTCAAAGGAAAGCCCATTCATCCCAAAGAATCCCCTTCCCGAGCAATTTGATCACCTGGTCCCACTAAAGCAATTCCTAGGGGGGCGCAGCTGCTCGGGGCTAACCTGCTGCTGGGAATGATTCCGGACTCCGAGGGGATGCAATCATTCCCATGGGCAAACAGCAGTAAAAAAGATTTGCAGGGATACCACAAAAATAAATTTGGAACCCCCTGTATTTCTGTTTTCAAAATTCTCCATGGAAAAAAAACATGATTTTATGTCTGTTTTTCGTTATGTTTTCATTTTGCATCGTTCATTTAAAAAAAAAAACAAACAAACAAACTGGAATGCTCCAGGAATTAGAAGGAGGTGTTTTGGTTTTGGGAGTTACAAGGATCTGTTTTAGTTCTTGGAATTACAAGGACCTGTTTCACTCCGAGGACAGGAGGGAATTAAAAGGAGAAGAGTCCCACGAACTGAAAAAATACCGGAAAATTGGCAAATGAGGGAAAATATTAATTAAATCTGGGGCAGTCCTGACTATTTTCTGTTATCAAACCACTCCAGTCAGCAAGGGATGGCTTTTCGTCTGTCCTCTCCACTAAATCAGGAGCTGTGGCCCAAAGTGGACTCCTTGAGGCCGGAGGACGGGAAACCCCGCCGAGAACCGGGAAAGGCGCGGATTAATCGCCGCGCCCGTGAATTAACTGGTGCTATCAGGGCAGAGAGCCCAACCCAAATCTCACCCTCCTGTATCCGCTGAAGGGCAGATCCACGGGCAGGGAGAAGACGTTCTCCACGAACTGCTGGTAGACCTCGAAGAGGCGGCCGAGCTCCTCGTCGGGGATGCGGAATCCCAGCAGGACGCGGATGGCCATGCGGAACGTGAGCTTCTGCGTCTCGTGGTACACGTTGATGGGCTCGGGGTTGCTGCTCCAGGCCCGGAGGGTGTCCTTGATCACCAGCTGGATCTTGGGGAGGTAACTCTCCAGAGCCTCGTGGCTGAAAATCTTGGAGAAAACCTACGGGAAGCAGCAAAAAAAAAAAAAAAAAAAAAATTTCAACACGGCCCCACCGCACTTAGGCCTTCACCAAGGTCAAAAGCTTGACACCACTTCATCCAGAGCCACCAGCTCCTAAAAAAGCTGCCAGAAACATCAGCTCCTGCCGAGATTCCCACTCTCCAGAGCCTCATGGCTGAAAATCTTGGAGAAAACCGACAGGAAACAGCAAAAAAAAATTTTCTACACGGCCCCAACACCATTGGCCTTCACTAAGTCATCACAAGGAGTTGTCACCATTCCAAGCTTCTCATCCAGAGCCACCAGCTCCTAAAAAAGCTGCCAGAAACACCAGCTCCTGCTGAGATTCCCACTCTCCAGAACCTCATGGCAGAAAATCTTGGAGAAAACGCAGAGGAAACAGCAAGGAGAGGTTTCTACACGGCCCCAACACCATTGGCCTTCACTAAGTCATCACAAGGAGTTGTCACCATTCCAAACTCTTCATCCAGAGCCACTAGCTCCTAAAAAACCTGCCAGAAACACCAGCTCCTGCTGAGATTCCCACCGCGACCATCACAAGTGACAGGGAGTAACGGAGCGAGCCAGGGATGGGAGGAATTCCTTCACCCCACGTGCGGCAGGAGGGACTGAGCCAGCTTTCCATGTCCAAAGGATCCCAGTTCTGTTCATCCCATGGCGTGGGTGTCACCAATGCACCTTTTCCACAGGGATTCTCCAGTGTCCAGCACAGAAAAACACAAGGGGAAAACGCAACTCTCCCAGCGGGAAGCACCGACAATTCCTCTCACCTCTCCACCACCTTTTTTTTTTTTTTTTCTGTTTTCACGGATGCAAAATGAAGCAAAATAATTATTTTGGAGCCTTTAGGATCTCTGTGGAATCTGGCTGAACTCCGACAGGGGTTCAAGCGGGGAAGAGCCTCTGCACGTACGCAGAGGCCGCGATCGCCCTCGGCTCATTTCCTTGGGAAACCAGGGGAAAAAAAAAAAATTCCTGATGTCAGCAGCCAGCGTTAATTTAAGCTCTGCGAGTAAACAGTGAGCAGGACTGGGCCTCCCCAGGTCCCCCACGCTAACGGCTCCCTACTCCAATTTTTTTCCTCCAATTTGGGCCCGGGCCCGCTCGAGGAGCTCAGCAATGCCAGGAATGTCCCTTCCCGGCACAGCAGCGCTTTCATTCGGCATTCCCGCCGCATCCCTCCCCGAGAGAAGGGGGGAAAGTGCTGTTTGTTTATTTTTTATTAACCTACACACACGCACGGGGCAGGGCGCACACGCACCGCAGGCCTCCAGGAAAATCCAATTAAACCAGGATTCCAAGGAGGGAGCTGCGCGCCGGAGCCTCCACCGGTGGCCGCTTCCCGGCGGGAATGGAGGCGAGGTGGGGGGGCTGCCAAAGTTATCAAACCCACCAAGAGGAGCGAAATCAAAGCCGCCCCCTCTTTTCCATGAGCGCCGGGGCTCGCCGGAGCTGTAAATGTGAGAATTTCCTCCGCAGTCAGCACTCCAAGGGAAAGGTAATATTTTCCTGGCTGCGACCCCTCATTGCTAATGCCCCGGCGTTCCCTGGGAGTTTGTTTGGTGAAAAAACACCTCTGTCCCCTCGCAGCCCCGGGCAGGAGGCTCCACAGTGCCCCGGGTTGAGCCCCGAGTGAAAACTCGGCGCACGGCGGGCCCGGCGCGGAGCTCCCTGTGGGAATCTCGGGGTGGGAGGATGGATAGGGAAGAGAATCCAGGCAGATCAGCCTGGGGGACAGGGAGCCGTGGCTGGATGGCCGCACGGAGCCGAGGCATGAATGAATGAATGAGAGGAGGGATCAATGAATGAATGAATGAACAGCAGGGAGCGAGAGCGCGGCAAGGGCACGGGACGGGGCGGCGGCGGCCCTGAGCTGCTCTGGAGCCTGGAAAGGCAGCGACCTTCAGGCATTTTCCGCTGGAAAAAGCAGCTGCTCGGGCAGGAAAAGCTGGAGGGGGAAAAGCCGAGACCCTGGGCTGCGTGGGGAAGGTGGGAAGGGAATGGGAAACGTGGGAAGAGAGTGGGGAAGGTAAGAAAGGAATGGAGAAGGGAAGAAGGGAGTGGGGAAGGTGGGAAGGGAGTGGGGAAGGTGGGAAGGGAACGGGGAAGGCAAGAAGGGAATGGGGAAGGTAAGAAGGGAATGGGGAAGGGACAATTCCTTTGTCCACGAACAGGACCCCGGGGTTTGATGCAGAGCCGGGATCCATGAGCTCTTCCGCAGGGATGGGACAAGACCTCCTGGCTGGGGCTGGCAAAGGGACACTGCTCTCTCCCCATTTAGCTCTCACCTGCCCTTCATCCATGCTGAGGAGCTTGGGATAAGGACAAAGGCTCCCAGTGAATGTCCCAGAACATTTCCCATGCCTCAGTTTCCCCAGCTGGAAGCTGGGCCAGTGAGAGGACAACCTCTGCTTTAGGAGCATCGGGTCTACATCCCTGCTTGGAGCCACCATCCCAACGGAGCCGCCATCCCAACGGAGGTGGCCTTTGGGGGCTCCTGGCCTCATCCTCCCCACAGGAGAAGCACTTGGGGACCCCCTGCTCCCTGAAGAAAGGACACAACACAGTCCCAGACGTGCCTCTGGTCCCAAAACAGCTGCCATGGTATGGCGGGCTGGATCCACACCCCTGGATCAAGCCAGGCTCCCAGAAGGAAAGATCCTGTCCTAAGAATTGATGGGAACAGATGAGGGGGATCCTTTGGAAGAGAAAACCGAACCCCCGTGGGACCAACACAAACCTGCCCAGCCTGACAAGCATTAAGCGCTGGGCGGGGGTGAGGGGGATTTTTTTTTTTTTTAATTTCTCTGCAATTTTGGGAGCTCTCCTCGTGCCAGGAGGCTCCTCCAGCTGGCTGCTCCCTGGAGCTCCCAACCACGTCCCAAGCCCCGGCCGCGCTGCTCCGTCCCGGCCGCCGCCGCCGCGCTCGCACCGCCTAATCCCACATGTCAGCAGATCCTTCCCCGGCCAGACACAAGTCTGGATCCCCTTCCAGTCACCTCCAGTTCAACCCTGCATCTTTCCAGTTGATTAAAAAGGAGGAGAAGGCAGCCAACTTTCCCCGACGAACCCCAGCGCGTTCCTAGCCTAAAATTCCTGCGCCCTCTAGTGAAGTCGAGCCGAGCGGCTCGGCTGCTCCAGGAGCGAACCCAGGCAAAGCCGAGGAGAATCAGGGCAAAAAAAAAAAGTTTTTCCAGAGCTGCCAAGAGGCAAAATCATCTCTAAGCTCTGCTTTGTTAACCCTGAGATGCCACAGCCTGGCTGCGGTGGCACCCAGCCACAAGGGCTCACGGCAGTGCCACGACTTTTTGGGGATGCTGGAAAGAGCCCCCAGTTTTTCCATGTTGGGGTATATCCCAAAAGAGCCAAATCTGGGAATTTGCTCCATCCAAGGGTGTTCATTTCTACCACACACCCACACTGACAGAGATCCCACCACCCAGCGAGCCTGGCTGGAACCTTCCCAGTCTGCCTCGCATGGAAAAAGGATATTTAAGGATTTATGGTTTTCCAAAGGCAGAAAATGTCTTCCCAGTGCCTCAGCTGCATGCGACAGTAAAGTGCTCCCAGTCCCACCCTTAAACCACGGGCAAGGAGAGGGAATTTCAGGGAATTCTGTGAGCTCCAACAGCAATTCCATGCATGGCTGGGGTGTGGGGAACCATGTTTTCCATGGATTTCTCCTTCCCACTCCAAGCACCAACTCCTGCCTTTTGCCATCCATGGTTTGCAGGTCCCTCGTTCCCACCTGGCACATCCTCCCAAAAGGGGGAACGGAGCTTTCCGTTCCTCCCCTCCAGGAGGAAAACTGAAATTCTGGGATCAGCCACCTGCATCCCATCCAGCCTAGAGCCGCTGGCCCGACCCAAGTGAGGCGGGATGAGCCTGGAAATGTTTTCAGGAACCAATTTGGCACCTGCCAGAGGTTTGGCCGACGGGACACGTCGGGAAGCATCCAAAGCAGCATCTCAACCTGGATTCGTCCTAATTCTTCCCACATTTCCAAAGACCAGGCTGTGCTTGTCCCAGCCCTGTCCCGTCACCACATTATCCTGGATGGCTGCCCCTCTCCAGAGCCCATTCCTGTGCTCCAGCCGGCTTGAAAACCGGGATATTTTTGGAGGTGGTTCGTGGGCAAGAGGCCGTCCTGGTGCTGGGAGCGTGAACAAAGGGAAAGCACAGCAAAAGAGTTGGAAAGGCACCACAAAAGGAGAGAAAATTCCAAAAAAATCTCGCTCCTGCCCGGACACTCTGAGGTCTGTTTATAAAAGGTTTGGCCGTTGCACACAGCAAAGAACTGATTCCTTTTCTCCCTTTTTTTCCTCTGGAAAAAGGGAGAGCATGGAAGGCTCCATCCTGGAGGAATCCAGGCTCTCGTGAACGCTCCAGCCTCCAACAGGAGTCTGGGAACAGGAGCTGGAGCCTCCAGGCTAAAAGGAATGATGTGCCTTTGCCAAGGGCACTTGCACTGGAATTGGGATGATTCTCAAAAAAATCTGCTGGAAAAAATGGATCATTTTGGATCCTTGGGTCATGTCACGATGCACCTCAGAGGGATGTCCCTACCCCTTGATTTTTCCACGTTTAAAAAAAAAATAGGATCATGAGAAACTCCAGCATTTCCAGTCAAGTTCAGAATAAAATTAAGCCCAAGATCTGCATTTCCCCACAACTCAAAAATCTCCATGTTCAAGAATCTCTCCTACAAATCTCAAAACCATCCAAGGCCTTGCTTTCAATCCCAAACCCTTTAAAGCTTTGCCTTCTATCCCAAACCCTTCAAGGCCTTGCTTCAATCCCAAGCCCTCCAAGGCTTTGTCTTCAATCCCAAACCTTCTAAGGCCTTTCTTTCAATCCCAAAGGCCAAGGGGTTAAAGGGGCTGTGGGGAGAGCCAGGACCAAGCAGGACCTGCCTCAGCACCCACTCTGCAAAGCTGCCTCAGTCCCCCAAAAATTCCATCCCCAGCAAAATTCCATCGAAACATTTCATCCTCTCAGCCAAATTTATGGGGATACCAAAAGGCACTGGGATTCATGGAATGCTGCTCCGAGTGTCCTCTCCCGAATTATTTACAGGGGAAAAGGAGAACAAAATTCACCTTATGGTGAATTCTCTCCTCCTCAAGGAGGGAGAACGATCCCACATCCATGGATGTCACAGCAAAGAAATGGGAGCTGTGTCCAGAGAAAAAGGATCCTGAAGGTGGGATCAGGAACTCTCCTAGAGACAAAACCAGACTTAAAAACAAACCAGACCTTGGTCCTGCCAAGAATTCCAGAAACCAGGAACAGAGCTGAGCAAGAGGTGGCCACACTCAGGAGGGGATGAGTGGGAAATTCCTGATCCATGGTGCAGCCACTTCACCCCAAAGGAATAAAAACACCTTCCAGAGCACGCACGAGCTTGTAGCAGGAATAATGGGGAAAAGCTTGGAAAAGGGATTCCTCCAAGGAAATCCTGAGGATTTCAGGACCTCCATGGGATGAGCAAACACCTGAGGAGCTCCTGCAGACCAGGTGAGGACTAAAGCTCCTCCAGGGAGGAGGTGACAAGGCTGAGAAGACCCCACAAGGTGATCTCAGCGTAAGGCTGCCCTATAAGGGGAAGGAAGCTGGAGAACCAGCAGCTGAGAGAGATTCCATGGGAAAAAAATTCCAGCTGGGAAGTGATGGAGAGCTCCGTTACCACCTGAGGGGTAAGTGGGATACAAATCTCAACTGAGGAGGAAAAGGGAAAGGGAAAGGGAAAGGGAAAGGGAAAGGAAAAGGAAAAGGAAAAGGAAAAGGAAAAGGAAAAGGAAAAGGAAAAGGAAAAAGGAAAAGGAGCAGAAGCAGGATGGATCCTGACTCCCTGACATCCCAAATCTCAGGGATTCGCTCCCCATCCCTCTGGAAGTTCCACCCAGCTCAGAGCCCAAGCAGGGGCTTCCCCTTCTCCATGCCTCCCCAAACACCCAGAAACTCCCACCCTGGACAGCACAGGAAGGAGGAAAATCCAATTTTGGGGAAGTTCAGCTCCCAGGGTGTCCCACAGCCACCCTCCTGCTCTGCCAGCACAGCAGGCTCGGAGCTCCTGGGGAGTTTTGGGGTGGAAGGCACAGTGAAATCCCCCCAAATTTGTGTTTTAGCCAGGAGATCCTCCATTTGGGGCTTCTTTTTAAATCCCTTGGAGTTACTCTGGATTTACACCCCTGGAGATGACAGCACTGCTCGGTCTAAAACCCAGGAGCCAACCCAGCCCTGGAATTCTTCCCCCAGAACAGGAGCCATCCTCCATCTATGGAATATTTTCCCTGCTCCAGAGGCTTTTGCCCATGGATTAAAGTTCCCAGGGCATGGAGAAGGGGCTGGAGCTGATGGCAGCAGGAATTCAGCCTATTTGATCTAATTTTGGGAGCTGGCCCCAATGGATTGGGATGATTTCTTTTCCACCACGGGCACACGGAATAGGGCTGGGAGGGCTGGATAGACACAAAAAAAAAAATCCTAAAAACCCTAAAAAAAAAAATCTTTTTAACAATCTCACTCCAGGTTTTATGTAGGAAAAGATCCATTGCTGCCACCTCCCATCCCTCCTTCCTCCTCCAGCCCTCTCCCCCATCCCGATGCTTCCCTCCCCCCCAGCCGAGCCCACAGCAGCTGGTTTATATTTGGCTGTAAATTTATGGCCCCTTTTGTGTTCTTAATCCCCTCGCAAACGATATGAAAGCCTCGGACCTTTCCACTCGGTGCTAATGAGCTCAACACTTGTGTGCCTCGGAGGCAGAGCATTAATTGTGGTGTGTTAATGAGCGATGGAGCTTTGGACAAAGCTGAGACAAACCAGGGCCGTTCCTCCGCTCCACTCCCTCCTGGAGTCTCTGGAAGTCTCCCCAGCAATCCCATGGATTGCTTTTATTTTATTCCATCTTTGCCTTTCTTTTTTTTTTTTTTTTTTTTTTTTTTGGTGCCTATTTTGGGATGGCTCTGCTGGAACACGAGTCCGGCGCTCTCCTGCCGAGCTGGATGATCCCAAGGAAATTCTGATCCCGCCTTTCCCGTGTGGATCCTGCTCTGGGAATCTCCTTCCTGACCCTGGGGGCTGCTCAGACTTGACCTAAACCCTAAAGGCCGTGTCCTGGTCATTTCCAATTCCCGTTTCCTTCTCCACCAGCATCCCTTGCAGGCACAGGAGTGCTGAATCCCAGCTTGCCACTGGAATTGGATCCCATAAAAGCAGAGACTGCAGGATCCCTCAGAGCAGCTTTGTTTTGCCCTCATTACAGCTCCTTTCACCCCGGAATCAACACTCCCAAAATCTGGAGTTTCTGGGAAGTGAAAAGGTCCACAAGGACAGGATGGGATCAGACAGGACAAGGATGGAGGGAAGAGAGAGGGAAAGGCAGAGGTGGCACCGTTGGGTGGCCAAAACAAGAGTGGGATGGGATGGGATGGAATGGGATGGGATGGGATGG
>JAOTQZ010001616.1:110284-120502 GCA_026546895.1 Pogonocichla stellata | reverse complement strand
GGATCCAGGGGCAGCCACAGCAAATCTGGGAATTCCAGCCCAGCCCCTCCCCACCCTCCCAGCCAGGAATTCCTTCCTTCCCAAATTCCCATCCATCCCTGCCCTGTTTCAGTCCAGGACAGCTCTGCTTGTGGGACAGGATGGCAAAGCCACCCCACAGGTGGGGGAAGGCATCTCCCCACGTCCCAAACCTTCTCCTTGCCCGTCCCCGGGGCTCCCTGGAGGAGGCAATCCCAGGGAGTCAGGCTCACCTGGCAGCTCCAATTCCTGCAACCTCCACTGATCCCATCGGGAAGGAAGTGAGGAGCTGAACCCAGGACAGAGGCAGCCAGGAAGGAACGCTCGGAGCAGCTGCTGGAAAATGTTTGTGTTGCCTGGATCAGGGAAAATCAGGAGGAAAGGAAAACCCCACCCCACCTGCTTGGGGTGGCTTGTGGGGTGGTTGGGGTGTCCTGGGCAGGGCCAGGAGCGGGGCTGGGTGATCCCTGTGGGTCCCTTCCAGCCAGGATATTCCCTGATTCCATGATCTGGTGAAAACTGGGCTGGCAACGCATCCCTGGGGCTGGAACAGCAGCTCAGGGGTGGGCGGGGGTGTCCTGAGGACACGAGGGGGACAGGGAGGACACAAGGGGTGTCCCAAGGACATGAAGGGTGCCCCAAGGACACGAGGGGGGACAGTGCTGGTGGCAGAGCCACCCCAGGGGACCCCAGGGAGCCACGGGGCCCTGCTGAGGTTTGGCCCCAATCCGGGCACTGATTCAGGGCCTGGCCACAGCCAGGGTGACATCAGTGACACTGCAGCACCCCAAAGCCAGGCCCCAAACCCATCTGTGCTGCACTCCCTGATCCCTGAGCCAGGATGATCTGGGATCCACTGATCCAGAAAGGCCCAGGATCCACTGATCCAGGATGATCTGGGATCCACTGATCCAGGATGATTCAGGATCTGCTAGTCCAGAATGATCTAAGATCCCTTCCCACCGTCTCCCACTGCATTCCCACACTGCTGGACCACATCCCAACCCCACATCTCCATCTCCCACCTGGAGAGCACCTGGAGCATCCAGGTTGTTCCAAAATTCACCAGGAAAAGGAGACAGGGGGTGACACAAAAGTTCTTAGCCCAGGCACTGGGGGATTTCCTGGATTTTTGGGTCCTCCTTGGACCTGCTTTTCCCTTTTTTTTTTTTCTGTTACCAGGAATATCCTGGTTAAACCTGGGAGATTCCCACCCTCCTTCTTCCCTCTCCCATGGGGAAAAGCTGCTGGCAGAGGTGGAGTCACCAACTCCAGGGAATGTTTTCCTTCCCACTGCTCCAGATTAACACCTGGGAATCCCCGTCCCAGGATGTGCCAGAAACCAACAGGGATAAACAGCTTAAAAAAGGGATTTAGAGGAATTCATGGGATACAAACCATCCAGGAATCTTTGCCATCCCAGCCCATGGATATTCCCTAAATCCTTCATCCTACACAAACCCCACATCATCTGCTTGAGCCATTCCATGAAATGTCTCCAACTCCAGAATCCTGGAGTGGTTTGGGTGGAGAAGGGACCTTAAATCCCAGTTCCAGGGCAGGGACACTCCCACTGTCCCAGGTGGATCCAACCTGGCCTGGGACACTTCCAGGGATCCAGGGGCAGCCACAGCAAATCTGGGAATTCCAGCCCCTCCCCGCCCTTCCAGGGAGGGAATTTTTTATAGAAACCAATTAAAATCCCCCCAAAATTGGGCAAAACTTGGATTCTGCTCAGGGCAATGAGGGAGGGTGAGACCCAACACTCATCCAGGGATTTTCTTCCCCTTGGGTACCCCATAAATCTGGATGTTCCAGCTCCAGGTGTCCAGAGGAGATGTGGAATTTTATCTTTGATGGGATTTAGGGGTCGGGTTTTTCCCCCAGGGATGCACAGAGCCATTAATGAAACAGTTAAATGCTATATTTGTTTAATTGGAATTACACCAGGATAAATGTCCAACATGCTAATTTCTAACAGACTT
Source organism: Pogonocichla stellata (assembly GCA_026546895.1). NCBI lineage: Eukaryota > Metazoa > Chordata > Aves > Passeriformes > Muscicapidae > Pogonocichla > Pogonocichla stellata. The sequence goes on along the minus strand of JAOTQZ010001616.1, from coordinate 118,499 downwards.
GAACCTGTAAACCATGCAGTGCTTTCTCCAACCACTCCAGCTCTTTTTCCTCTTGGAATCAGTAGCTCTGCTAGCGAGTTTTAAGGGAAAAAAAAAAAAAACCAAACCAAAAACCCAACAAAATTCCCTTTAAAGTTAAACCTAATTTGCTAAATTTTCCCCTTATTGTGCAACGACTTGTGCAAAAAAAGCTGTTTTCATCACCTCTGTTCCCAAAATCAGGTCCTTCCACCCCAAAATCAACGGGAAAAGGCAACCCCAGTGGGCAGGGAGGGATGGGATCTGGGATGGGAACTGGGGGGGTTTCCTGGGAAAAACAGAATCTGAGGGATGAGCCAAGGCAAGGAGCGGCTTGGATAGGACAAGATTCCAGAGCTGCCCATGGGATTTTTGGGAAGCTGCAGGTGGGGATGGATCCCAGCTCTGGGAAAAGCTTCCCAAATCCAGCAAGAGAGGGTCTGGAGGTGGGAGCAGACCCCCCTGAGCTCCATCCCAGGATTTTTGGGGTGAATCCCAGCCAATCCTGGTGTGTTCCACGGTGTTCCCAGTGGACAGCAGAGCTGGGGTCATCCTGGACTCATTTGGGATGGGATTTATGGGATTTGTGCTCCCTTGGAGCTGCCAGCAGAGGGGTAAACATGGAATGGTGCTGGGGGGGATACCAGGGGTCTCCAGGCCCCCTGGAGCTGTAGGAAAAATGGGATAGAGATCCCAAAAATCCTGTGGCACCCAGGGATGGGACACGAATCCAACAGGAGCGTGGGATGGTGTTTGGGGGCTCCAAATCCCTCCAAGGTCCAAAAAAACACCAAACCCAACCCAGAACTAACGGGAAAAGCCCAGGGGAGGCAAGAGGCATCCAAGAGTGAGGAATTCCTGCCTGGGACTTGGATTCTGGTTGGAATTGGATCCCAAAATTTCAGCACAAGGGATGTGACAGCAGCCATGCCCCTGGAATGGCCCTGGATCCACCCCAGCTTCGCTTCCCAAGGAATTCCCCCAAGGAATTTGGGGCCACTGTGACCCTTCCCGCAGCTCCTGCCTGAAATTCCACCTCCCCCAAAGCAGCCAGTCTGGGAGAAAACCACCCCAAAACAAATTCCTGCCGTCCCCCTCCGAGCAGGAATTGGGATTGGATCTGGAACAAAGTGCAAAAATCACTGGGAGCTTTTGGCTTGAACTGCAACCCCAGGAATACCCCAAAAAAAAAAAAAAATCCCAGGAAAATTTCTCCTTTTCCAACTCACAGGTGCTGATGGCTGAGGGAGAACATCCTATGGATGGGTTGGGCTGCAAATTCCAGCTCTGGACACCTTTTATAGGATTATTCCCAACTCCTGGAATGCCTGACAACCCCTGAAGAAGGAAAGAAGTTTCTTGGGAAGCTGAATTTGAGTTTTAATATAATTTTTTCCCCACTAGTGCTGGAATATATTTGCTGGAGACAGGAAAAATTACGGGATAATCCAATTTTCTTTTCTTAAAAAATAAAAATCTGCTAGGGAACGTTCAGGGGATGTGGAGGGAGGTGTGAGAGCAGCAATATTTCAGGTCCTGCCCCTCTTTCCTACCTCCCTTTTAAATTCCCTGCAGCCACTTTTCCCTCCTAAGCAATTCCATCCGTGTCGGAGGACACCCATCATTAGGAAGAGACTGAGAGGGGATTTGGGATGTCTTCCAGGGTTTTTTTGGGGGTTTTTTTTTTGGGCAATCTGTTTAAAAGATTAATTTTGTTTGGAAGGGATGATGGAGCTGCATCTCTCAGAACAAAAAGTTAATTGGGACCAGAGTCCCAAAATCCCATTTTTCATCCCAGGCTCTGACTTGCGGTTCCGGCTCTCGACCCCCCGAGATCAGGAACTCCCTGGATCTCTCCCCTGGCCGGATTTGACTTTCCCAGCAGCAAATCCCGAGTGCCAGGAGGTGGTTTGGGGGAACCCAATCCTGGTTTTTCCAAAAAAGAGCCTGCAGGAGCGAGGAAATGCATCCCAGGTCGCTGCTCCTGGAATTGCAGCTCAGGGAGATGGGAGAAGGGGAGCCCAGCCTGGATTCGGGAGCACCTGAAATGAGGCCTCACCTCAGCTGTGCTGGGGATTTTTTGTGGGAATGCCTTGTGGAGTGAAATATGGGAGGGGAAAATGGAATTTCAGGATGGCAGCACGAAATCCTTTCTGTGTCCTGGGGTTTCTGCTCCTTCTCCGTCCCACTCCCAGAATTCCCATCCCTTGTCCCTCTGGGCTGTTTCCAGAGGTGTCTCCAAAGCTTTCCTTTCCTTTCTGGCCACGCTGACTTTCCTTCACCTGCTGCTTTTCCCTCCATCCCTTTTCCATATCCCTCCAAGAGGAGCTCACAAGGAACCTCTGACTCCTCTCCAAAACCAAGGAATTACAAATTTTCCCTCTTTTTAACGAAAATAATCCCTTGGTCCCTGTAGCTGGAGATGGCTGGGATAGCCCAAGAGCTCCAGGGGGTCATTCCTGACCATGTTCCCATTTAATTCTGGGATTGAGCTAAACAAACCTTCCCCAAATGAAAAACAACCCCAAAATCTTGCTGAGGAGCAAGGTGGGAAGGGAAAACCTCTGATTAGTGCATCCAGAAGGTTGGGAATGGGCACATGAGCAGCACTCCCAGGGCTGCAACAACCACCAGGGAGATGAGAATTCCCTTCAAGGGTTTGGGAACGTGGCTGGATAATGTGAGGAATTAGAGGTGACAAGATGAGAAGGGCAAAAATCCCCCTCTGGAACGGGAATCCTGGGATTAAATCCCATTGGTGGCCGCCTGGCTTGAGAAGAGGAATTTTGGGACAGGAGGAATTTTATCCACAGGCACTTTGGAGCAGTGCTGCTCCATGGGGCATCTCCCACTGCCTCCAGGAAATTCCTACTGGTCCAGCTCCCACAGGGAAGTTTTCCCCATGGAATCATCAGGAGGAGAGGGAAAAAAGCAGAAAAAAAAGGAAAAAAACTCCTCCTGGACACTGGGAGATCCCAGTGTGAGATCCCCATCCCTGTGGAGCATCCATCCCTCCCCTCTCCCCATCCAGGGACGTGTCCAGCCCTGGAGTGGTGCCCACAGGACACATTCCCAGAGCTGGATTCCCAATCCCTCTTTGGCTGTCCCTTCCCAAATCTAATCATGAGGCTGCTCCAAACCCTTCTCCATGATCCCACTGCTCCTGGAGTGGAGCTCAGGGATGGGAAAGGGTCGCGATTCCAGGGATTTGCAGACTAATGTGGAAATCAGCACGTGGAGGGGGAAAGGAGGAGAAAAAAACCTGGGAAATCCCTTTTCCTACCTCAATCCAAACCACTCAGGGTGACCCTCTGCCCAGAAAACCCAAACCCGTGGCTCTTCCCGGATTTCTCTGTCTTCCAAGGGAATAAATTAACAAAAGGAAGGCAGGATGATCCCTTCAATTTGGCATTGACGAAAAAAAAAAACAAACCAAAACAAAAAACAACCCCAGTCCGGGTGTGAACTTCTCCCAGGCTCCAAGAATTCCCATCACTTCCTAAACCCCTGAAAATAGGAGTTTATCCAGGAGGCTCCTGCCTTTTCCCGGGATTGTTCCCACCGGGAGCGTTTTGCCGTCGGGGGGAGGCTCCGCAGAGAATTTCCAGGCGAATAAAAAAATACAAATCCTCTCTCCCAACGAGATTCCCGAAGTTCTGGCTGCAGGAAGGGGATCCTGAGCCCCTCAGGAGTGGTGGCTGTTGATGAGGCCACGCAGCTGCTTGGCCACGGTGTCGATCAACTTCTGCTTGTCCCGCTCGTTTTTCCGGAATTGGGCGAAAACGTTGTTTTTCCTGCTGGTGTCCCGCATCCTGCACGGAGCACAAGCAGGTTATGGAACAGGGACTGGCGTCGTCCAGCACTCAGATAGGAGCGTGTGGAATTTCCAGCCTCTGCACCAATTTTTAGGGAATTTTCCGAGAACTTTTCAGGCTTTAAACCCCTCCAATCCCAATCAACACCATTTTGGTCTCTCCCCAATTCCTGTTCTTTTTTCTGGAATTGGGTGAACATGCTGTTTTTGGAGCACAAGCAGGTTATGGAACAGGGACTGGGAATATCCAGCGCTTGGAGAGGAGGACGTGGAATTTCCAGCCTCTACACCAATTTTTGGAGATTTTTCAGGCTTTAAACCCCTCCAATCCAAATCAACGCCACTTTGGAGTCTCCCCAATTCCTGCTCTTTTTTCTGCAATTGGGTGAAAATGTTGTTTTTCCTGCTGGCGTCCCTCATCCTGCACGGAGCACAAGCAGGTTGTGGAACAGGGATTGGGAATGTCCAGCGCTCAGAGAGGAGCACATGGAATTTCCAGCCTCTACATCAATTTTTAGGGAATTTTCTGAGAACTTTTCAGGCTTTAAACCCCTCCAATCCCAATCAACACCATTTTGGTCTCTCCCCAATTCCTGCTCTTTTTTCTGGAATTGGGTGAAAATGTTGTTTTTGGAGCACAAACAGGTTATGGAACAGGGATTGGGAATGTCCAGTGATCCAAAAGGAGCACATGGAATTTCCAGCCTCTACACCCATTTTTAGGGCATTTTTCCAGACTTTAAACCCCTCCAATCCCAATCAACGCCGCTTTGGAGTCTCCCCATTTCCTGCTTTTTTTTCCAGAATTGGGTGAAAATGTTGCTTTTCCTGCTGGTGTCCCTCATCCTGCACGGAGCACAAGCAGGTTATGGAACAGGGATTGGGAATATCCAGTGCTCAGAGAGGAGGACGTGGAATTTCCAGCCTCTACACCAATTTTTGGGGCATTTTTTTGCTTTAAACCCCTCCAATCTCAATCAATGCCAATTTGGTCTCTCCCCAATTCCCACTCTTTTTTCTGGAATTGGGTGAAAACGTTGTTTTTCCTGCTGGCGTCCCGCATCCTGCATGGAGCACAAACACATTATGGAACAGGGATTGGGAATGTCCAGTGCTCAGAGAGGAGCACATGGAATTTCCAGCCTCTACACCAATTTTGGGGGATTTTTTTGCTTTAAACCCCTCCAATCCCAATTAACACCAATTTGGGGTCTCTCCCTAATTCCCCAATGCAAGAAATTCTAAATCCTCCCTCATCCAAACAGGGGTATCTCTGTCCCCATGTCACCTTCTGCAGTGGTGATGGAATTTGAGAAGGAAATTTAAAAACCAGCACAGAATCCACAGAATTAAGGGTTTTGACTTAAAACTCGCATGCACAAGATGCAGCTTTAGGGGAGGCTGGGAAGGCGTGGAGTTGTAAATTTAAATTTGATAAAATATTCCAGTGAATCACTGAATGTTTGGGTTGGAAGGGACCTTAAATCCCATCCATTTCCAACCCCCTGCCCTGGGCAGGGGCACTGTTTGCTATCCCATTCTTCCCCAATGAATAAAAAATATAAACTATATAAATACATGTAATTTATATTAAATATAACATGAAATAATTTCCATTCCAGGAAGGAATGCAGCTGTTTGGAAGGAGCACAGTGTGTCCAGGAGGTCTCCATAAATCCAGCAGAGCAGGAGGTGGGATGTGACCCCACATGCAAAGCTGGGAGGGGGTTCATGAACCCCTGCATTCCCAAATCCATATTTTTGGGGGGAACACGGCTTGGGAAATGCTCCAAGGATGCTGGGAAGGGGAAAAAAATCCCAACAGGATCAACCTTCCTGCAGCTCCTGGGGGCACAACCTCCCAAAATCCAACCTGCTGCGGCTCGGCTCTTCCAAATTATCCCAATTTGTAAAAAGTTTTCTGGGTAAATCAGATCTGGCAGGGGCTGAGGGCTTTGGATGCATCCCATAATCCCAGTTTTTGGCTTTGGGGACCTAAAGGAAGGGTTGAAGTGACAGGGACACAACACTGGCGATCTCTGGGGAGCTGGCACTGGATCATCCCGAGGGTCTGGAGTCAACTGAGCACGTCCCAAACTTCTCCAGATTCACAAACAAACATCCAAGGTGTTTTCCAGGCCTCCATCTCCTGGAAAGAGCCACAGGGAATTTGAAATGTTCCCAAAAAAACGCTTGGATTGGGAATCCAAGATAACAACTTTATCCCAAAGCGGAATTTGCTGGGGTTACCAGTGCCCAGAGACGGAGCTGCTCCTCCAACAGAAACAGGAGAGCCTGGAGCACTTCCAGCCATCAAAATTGGGATTGGTTTGGTTTCCCCTGGTTTTTTTAGCCAGAGCAGGTTGGCAGCTGCTCCTCCAGGAGAACCAGGGAGCGATTGTGCCAACGGGAAGCTGAGTTTGGAGTTGCCCAGGTCCTGCTATCGTGGATTTGGGGATAATTATCCTCCCCTAGAACTCCAAACAGCTCCAGGAGGTTTCCACGCCCTTCCCCAGGAGAGCTGGGAGCTCTCCCGGGTTCCAGAGGCACATCAGAGGTGCTGGAAGTCGACCTGGACCTTTGGAAAGCCCTTCCACACACTGGAAATTTAGAGCTTTTCCATCCAGGCACCTTTGGGGCCATCTCCCATCCCACGGGACCTGCTGGGGCCCATGGAATGTTCTGGAAAACCCTGGGGTGCCTCGGGATGGCTGGGAAGGAGCAGGATGGATAAACCTCCGGATCAGGATGGAAAGGGATCACAGCTGGAGCTCTGACCCCACAACAAACCCACAGAGGTGGATCTGGGAAAGTCTGGGAAGGATGGGAGCAGCTGGGATCTGCAGACACCATGTGAAGGTGCAAGCACTGGGATATTAACTATTATTAATTAATTAGGATACAGGACAGAAAAGCCTGCAGGATTCGGGATGGACTGTGCAGATTCCCAGTTTTATTTCCCTGAGCAGAGCTTTGGGATAACTGGGAGCACCATTAACAAACCCACAGAGGTGGATCTGGTAAATCTGGGAGCAGCTGGGATCTGCAGACACCTCGTGAAGGTGCAAGCACTGGGATATTAACTATTATTAATTAATTAAGATACAGGACAGAACAGCCTGCAGGATTCGGGATGGACTGTGCAGATTCCCAGTTTTATTTCTCCAAGCAGAGCTCTGGGATAACTGGGAGCACCATTAACAAACCCACAGAGGTGGATCTGGTAAATCTGGGAGATGCTGGAATTTCCAGACACCATGTGAAGGTGCAAGCACTGAGCTATCAACTATTATTAATTAATGGAGTTGCTTACAGGACAGAAAATCCTGCAAGATTTGGGATGGGCTGTGCACATCCATGGGGTTTTTTCCCCTAAGCAGAGCTGTGGGATAACTGGGAGCACCATTAACAAACCCACAGAGGTGGATCTGGTAAACCTGGGAGCAGCTGGGATCTCCAGACACCATGAGAAGGGTGCAAGCAGAAGGTGTAAGCACTCATCTATTATCTATTATTAATTAAGATACAGGACACAAAATCCTTTAGGATTTGGGATGGGCTGAGCAGATTGCCAGTTTTATTTCTCAAAGCAGAGCTTTGGGATAACTGGGAGTACCCAAAACAAACCCATAGAGGTGATCTGGTAAATCTGGGAGATGCTGGACACCACATGAAGGGTGCAAGCACTGAGATATTAAATACTATCAATTAATTAAGATACAGGACACAAAATCCTGCAGGATTTGGGATGCAGCTCCCCAGTTTTATCTCCCCGAGCAGAGCCTTGGGATAAGGAGGGTTTGGAAGCCGGTGCCAGGATTAGGAGTGAAAGGAAGGGAAAGGCGAGCTCGGCGCTGTCCCCACCCCTGTCAACAAACACCACCTCGGAGAGAGCCGAGCTTTGTCTCAATTAATCCGGGAGGGGAAGAAAGCAGCGGGGTAAAAGCTCCTCTTTTAGCTCTAATTAGTGCATTTGGGAGGATCGGGTTGCGCAGGGCCCCGCTCCGGAGGCACTTTGCATTTCCAGCGCTTCGGGCTCCATTGAGAGCGGCACAATCGGGGCCCCGGCAGGTGAGGGTGAAAGCCCGAGCGCTTCCACCCGGGATATCCTGGGAGAGAGACGCGCAGCGGGCTGATAAGGGACACAGATAAGGCAGCGGGAGAACAGGTTACAGCCGGAGCCCGGCCCCCGAGGGATTCCCGGCGGGATGGGAGGCGGCGGGTGTGCCCGGAGCGAGGAGGCTCGGGAGAGGTCGTGGGGGATGGATGGAGGGATGGATGATGGATGGATGATGGATGGATGGATGATGGATGGATGATGGATGGATGGATGATGGATGGATGGATGGATGGATGGATGGATGGATGGATGATGGATGGATG
>JAOTQZ010001616.1:28336-52699 GCA_026546895.1 Pogonocichla stellata | reverse complement strand
GCCTTGGGCACTGCCAGGGATCCAGGGGCAGCCACAGCAAATCTGGGAATTCCAGCCCAGCCCCTCCCCACCCTCCCCACCAGGAATTCCTTGCCAAAATCGCACCTAAACCTCTCCTCCTTTCCTTTAGAACGCTTCCCTCGTGTTCTGCCCGTGTGGAAAGTCTGTCCCTCTTTCCCTTTAACCCCCTTTGGGCACTCAAAGGCTGCAGGGAGCTCGTCCTGGAGCCCCCTCCCCACCTCAGACCAGTCCAGCTGTGGATCCCCAAACCCTTGGACCCCCCCCAGAGGTTGAGAACAGCTCAAGATGAAACCAAACCCGGCAAGATTTTGGTTCCCTGCGCGGTTGGAGCCGTGACTCACTGCGGGGACTATTTCTGGTCACGGGCACAAGCCCGGCAGCGCTCGGAGCTCTCGGGTTCGCTTGATGTGCTCAACAAAAGATCCCAATCTCCCGTGGCTGTCAGTGCCCATCCCCTGCCTCGCTTCCCCATCAGCAGCCCTCATGTCAGCAGCCAAATTAAGGGATTACAGCCTGGAACGTTTAAGGAGATTAGATCGGGGGAGTGTTTGAGTGTTTGCTCTTCCAGCGAACGGGAGGTGCCAACAGCCTCGGTCACACCTACAGCTCCTGCCCCGTCTGCCTGTCTGTCTGTCTGTCTGACACCACGCGAGACAAAAGCCAGACTTTTGTTTGATGGTGTTCAGCCCGTGCTGAAAACACACACGCAGGGCTTGGAATAAAATTCACAACCGGGATTTCCAGCCCAGCCCAGCACGCAGCGCTTGATGGGATGGTGGAAGGGTTTGAGCTGGAAAAGATCATGGGCAGGGATCCTTCCACTCCACCAGGCTGCTCCAAGCTCATCCTGGGTTCGTGGGAAGATCCCAAATAAAAACCCCAAATCCCCAAATAACGGGAATTAAAGCGCTGCTCGCAAGAGCTCTCACCCCAAAACACACAAAACTCCCGATTAAGCACCACAAACAAAAGCTCTGTCTGGCCAAACCAAGCCCAAATTTTGACCAATTAATCAGAAAAGACACAAACGGAGCCAGGGAGCCGAATTATCCCATTTAGGGAACTCAGGGTTTGCTCAAGCAAGAGGAAGGCTCGGGGTGACTCACAGGACCCAACCGCTGCCATCCCGCAGATTATCCAGAAAACACGAGCTGGGCCAAGGAAGTTGGGCCATTTAACACCAACTATTCCAGTATTTATTTATTTTTTTTTTTATGGGCCAGTTAACACCGACTATTCCAGTATTTGTTTGTGTTCTGAAGTCAAAACTGGTGCACAGCTCTCGGCGCTGGGACTGAATTCTCACAGCAGCATTTTCAAACTTCAGCCAAAACAACCCCAGTGTCTCCTCAAAACCTTCCTCCCTCGGGCATCCCAGGGATGGGAATCAGGGAATAAACATCAGATTATTCCCAATTATTCCTGCACCAAATCCAAGCCATGAGCTGCTTTTCCCAGGGACTCCACACTGCAGCATCTGTGGGACTCGTGTGGCTTCAAAGTAAGAAAATTCAAAGTAAGAAAATTCTCAAAGCAATGAGAAGTTCGTCCCATGCTCTGCAAAGCAGAGTCACAACTGCTCTGGAGAAGGGAAAAAACAGGAGTTTCTTCTCTCTGGGATGGGATTAATGAGGGAATTGTTGAATTGTGGAATCATGCAGTGGTTTGGGTTGGAAGGGACTTTAAAATCTCCTCATTCCCATCCCATCCCATGGGCAGGGACACCTCAACTGTCCCGGGTGGATCCAGCCTGGCCTTGGGCACTGCCAGGGATCCAGGGGCAGCCACAGCAAATCTGGGAATTCCAGCCCAGCCCCTCCTCACCCTCCCAGTCAGGAATTCCTTCCCAAAATCCTGCCCATCCCTGCCCTCAGCCACTCCAGCCCCTTCCTGATCCTCTCCCCCTCTGCATTGTCTGGACAGTGCTGGAGTCCAGGAATTCCTCCTGGAATTCAGGCTGGAATCCAGGAATTCCCTCTGGTCCCAAGGCTCAGCCTCACACCTGGACCTTCACCCCACCCCACAGCAGCCGTGCCCCCTCCCTGCTCTGGTGCTCAGACCACCTCCATCCTCATCAATTAAAGATCCCAGAGGTCTTTTCCGACCTAAATCATTCCAAGAGTCTGCAATTAAAGCCCATTAGGCTAATTGCTCCCTTCCTCCCTGTGCACCCAGCACATGGAGCCCTCTTGGCACTGGGCTGATCCCACCGTGGAGCTGCTCAGGATATGCAGATAAACAGGGAATAATGAGGCTACTTGTGCCAATATTGAGTGCAGATTGCACTCAGGATTTCTAATCTTGTCAAATCTGTGAGGCTTTGAGGAATCTGTTCCATTTCCAGGATGAAGTGTCTGGGTTTTTCAAAGGGCAGGGTACAAAGTCAGTCTGAAGGACAGAAGTTCAGTTTGGGATACTCCTGATCGGTTTATTTTGGGTGTGAAGAACCACAGAATCATGGGATTATGAAAAATTAATAATTCCATGAAAATTATGAATGGAAATTATGGGAAGGTAAAGTTCTGTCAGATCTCTGACACTCAGCACTGCCCAGGCCACCACTGCCCCATGTCCCCAAGTGCCACATCCAGAGCTCTGAAATCCCTCCAGGATCCTGTGCCAGGGCTGGAAAACCCTTTCCATTATGAAATGCTCCCCAAAATCTAGGGAGAATGAAGAAATTTAGGGAGAATTAAGGGAGAATTTAGGGGAAAATTTAGGGAGAATTAAGAAATTCTCCCTGAAATGGGACATGCAGGTCCCTGGCACAGCCTGAGGCCGTTTCCTCTTGTCCAGTCCCACAGGGAGCAGATCCCTCCTGAACCTCCACCCCCACAGGAATGGACTTTTGGAGGCCACATCCCCAAATCCCAACTCCCCAAAATGGCAGGAGCACATTTAAAGCTGGGAAGTGAAGCTGGTTCAGCACAGCTGAGCTGGAACTGATGCCTTGGGTTTCAGCTTTTATATTTTTTAGAATCTCTGCTGCTTAGTGTGTAACTCTGAAATTTCATGTCAGGTGTTGGTAAGTTCTTTTCACAAGGGAGTGACAAAACAATTTCTTCCCAGCTGGAGAATCAAGGACAACTGGTCCCCAAAAAGCAGAAATGAGGAAAAGGGGGCAAACCAGGGGGCTGAGACTTCACAACCTGGGGCTGTGGTTGGATAATTGACCCCAATGTGTGGATGAACCAAAACCTATAAAATTTTAAAAACTCGTGACCAGGATCTATCTTGGATTTGATCTGGCTGCAGCCCCAGCCAGGCTCTTGCACTGCCCAGATTGTAATTTATCCTTTCAATAAATCCCTGTTTTATTCCTTCTGCTCTGCCTAGTCTCTGTTCCAGCTCAGCCTTTCCAGGCTGCAGCACAAACCCCAGCTCAGCTCCCGTCCCTCCCCTGGGAGCTCCCAGACAGATGTGGACACACACCCGATTACCCACCTGCCACTCACACCCAGCCAAGGGGCTGGAGCCACCCCAGGCACCGAAAAACATCCACCAGCTGCTGCTCCAGTGGGACACAAACCCCAAAAAAAACCCTGTGTCCCATCTACTCATGCTTCACAGACAGCTGGGACACCTCCGGGCTTTTCAGGAGCAATCACGGGATCATCTGGGCTGGAAAAACGATCCAAGAGCGAGTCCAACCATCCCCAGCACTGCCAAGTGTCCCCAAGTGCCACATCCACAGGGCCTGGAAATCCCCCCAGGGATGGAGACTCCACCACTGCCCCTGGGATTTTGTTTCGATGCTCGACAACTTTGTCTCCTACAGGAATTCTGCAGGAATTAACCAGTGAAATGGATTTAGAGCCAGAGCACAAAACTTCCCATTCTCACCTCAGAATGCTCCTAAAAATAACCCATTTATACATTTAATGGCATTTAAACCAAGCCCATGCACCCTGGAATCGGCAGAACCCCCAGGAATGGAAATGATCATTCTTATCCCGGGATGATGGCGAGCTAATTAATTGGAAAAGTGTCTTGTGATTCCATTAATTCACCAGGAAGGTTGGAATGGATCCTGGTGTGATGTTCCTGGCTATACAGTGCCACCTTGCTGCCAGCCCATCAGGGAAGTGACATCTGGCAAGGGCTGGTGCTGCTGGGTGGGACGTGCAGCGCCTTCACCTCGAGTGACCCGGGGATTCCGGGCTGGAAGACGGCATTAAAATCATCTTGGTCCCCATTCTTCACCTGCTCCAAGTGATCTGGTGGATTATCCCACAGCTCCACACCTTCATTCCCACAGATTCTCTCCACCCCTGGAAGGATGAGGAGGTTGAGCTCCCTCTCCTCTGCCCTTCCTCGCTGACCCCATCCCATCCATTTCCCTCCTAATCCTCGCGGCCAGCACTCCGTAAACGCCGCTCAATATTTGTCCTGCTTGAATCCAGGGGGGAGAAAAATCAATGGGAGGCTCTGAGAACAGATTGTGTGTCTGGGAGGGCATTAATCCCTCATTCCTGAGGGATGTGGACAATCCAAGTCACCTTGATGGGTGTCCTGTTCTCCCAGGAAGTTGACTCCTTGGCACCCCCAGGTTTTCCAGGAGCTAAAGTTTCCAGCTGCCCTCGAGAGGTCACAGGGAGAAGAATGACAGGGATGCACTGGGATAAAATTTCCCTTCAAGGCTTCAAAGGCACCAGAGCTCAGCACAGCTTCCCTGACCACCCACCACGATGGGATCCCGTTCCAGGGAAACCCTGCAACGCTTCCCAGCCGTGGCAGAAACTGGAGCTGCTGGGGGGGAACCTCACGTGGCACCAGGTGAAGGCTGCAGGGATGAAAGGCAGCCCCATAAAAGCTCCTTTATGGGCAGCTCCTCCTCATCCCCCAGCAGCAGCTTGGGTTTCCCAGCTGGGGCTGTGGGGGTGAAGGGCACCCACCCCTGGCTCTGCCTGTTCCCTTTAGCCCAGTCCCTGGGATAAAGGGGAATTTGGGCCCTGAGAGCCCCAGAGGTGTCTGTTTTCCTGGCTGGGTGAGTGACTGAAATTACAGGGAAGGAATCTGGGGAAGGAGATCTCAGCTCCCACAGCACAGCCTGTGATGGAATTAAATGCAGGGAGGGTGGACCAGGGGCAGCCAGAGGGTGCTCAGGAGGAGCCAGAGGCTCCAGCTGAGTCTTGGAGGAATAAAACCCAGTGGAAACACGTTCCTGGCTCAGTGCAAGGTCCCTTGGGATGAGGTTCTCCATGGAGTGCCCGGGAGTGGCCATAAAATTCCACCAGAGCAGGCTGGAGTCACTCCCCATCCCTGGAACTGTCCAAGGCCAGCTTGGAGCACCCTGGGCTGGTGGAAGGTGTCTCTGCCCACGGCAGGGGGCTGGAATGAGAGGATTTTGGGGTCCCTTCCAATCCAAACCGTTCCCCAATTCTGTGATTAATGAGGGAAAGGTCTCTCCCACCTCAGCACCCCCTGCCCAGGCACCCTGAGGAATCCAACACCCAAGCACGAGGTCCCAAACTCTCCAGCTCCTCATTTCCTCCCTTTATTCCCTTTGTCTGAGAGGCTCCCACTGACAGAGGATTTGATTGTTTGTTTGCTTTTATTGTTCCAGAGGGCCGAGTGTCGACAGGCTCCACAATTCCCAGCACCCAGAAGTGCTAACAGGACATGTTTGCACTCTGGGTTTTATTTTGGTTTTTTTTTTTTTTGGAGGCTCTGGGGAGCATTCAGGCACTTTAAAGTCTTCCCCATCCCTCCTGGATGGGGAGTGATGGCTCTGGAGCCTGAGCAGCCAAAGGGGAGAGGGATCTGTGGGGTTTTAATGGGATTGAACCACAAAAGGCTGGGTTTAAAGCAACACTAAGACCAGTTTAAACCCACCAAGGCAGGAAAAATCAGAGTTGAGGCTCTAAATCTGCTCTGAGCTCCTGCTTTTGAGTTTCCTGCCCTCTTCCCATCCCTTTTGCACAGAGCACAGCGAGGGGCAGCTTGGATTTCCAGCCCAAACTTTGGAGGATCCCTCCTTTGTGAGTCAGGCAGTTAACACTGATTTAAAAACAAATAAACCACTCCATTTGCCCTTCTCCAACACTGCTGGGATTTGGGCACTGAAAAAAAAAAAAAAAAAAAAGGTGCCCTGAGCCTGACAAGGAAGAAACAGAGTGGTTTGGCCAAACCTCTGGAATGTCCCTCCTGGAGGGATCCCTGCTGGCTCCCCATCCCACAATCCATGGCTGAGCACAGGGAGAAGTGCTGGAGGGAGGAAAATGGATTTACAGATCCTCCCTGCTGGGTCTGCAGCGTGGAACAGCACTGGGAATTCCAGGCAGGGCGAGCAGTGCCAGGGGACACCTGGAGGAACAGGTTTTCCAGTTGGTTTTCCAGGGAAAAATCTCATTTTGGTGTCCCTGCCTGGGGTCACACGTGAACACCAAGGGTCAGGTGATACTGGGAGCAGGAAATAAAACCAAAAAACGGCCCCTCACTGAGCATCTGGGGTTTGGGTTTGATGATTTTGGGTTTCTCTCCATCCTCTTTCTTTTTCTCCACCTCTCCCAAGTGTTTTTAGGTCAGACAGGGATGGATGGAGGCAATGCTTTAATGGGGAATGATCCCTTCTCCCAAATAACAAGCAACAGGAAAAGAGGAAATGCCTCAAGTTTTGCCGTGGGAGGTTCAGGTTGGGAATTTGGGAAGATTCCTTCCAGGAAAGGATTGTCCAGCCCTTTAACTCCATAAATCTGCAACTTCACAGATTTTCACAGGTGAATCAATTCCAATTACGGATGGGGAACACGAATCCAGGCATTTCTGGAGAGAGAAATCCAATGTACAGGTGGCTTCTTTGTGCTCAGGAAATGATTGATGAGTGACCTTGGAGAGGACACTCAGCCACCCCTGAGGTCCACCAGGAATTAATTGCAGCTTTGCTTTGGCTTCCCCAGGCAACCTGGCATTGAGGAAAGCCAGGATAATTTGGGTTTCTGGAACTGGAGAGGTGGGACAGAGGATGAAGGTGATAATATTAACATTAATCATCATAATAATAACAACTTCTGGGAAGCTGATGTGGTTATGGATGCCTGGAGAAGCCTCCATCATATTCAGGGGTGTCAGGAAACAAAATATCCTTTAATTAGCAGTAATTAGCTCAGCTGGAAGCCAGGCACCTGCCCTTGCTGCTCTCCATTATCTCTCCAGACTCTTCAGGGCTTCGTGTTTGCACAAGAAGCAGCAAAACGGGCACAGCTCGATGGCCTGTGGGCACCACCTTGATGAAGGTGATTAATAACCCTGGATAAATGATCCAGGAGATATCAGCCAGTGTCAGGAGCTTGGAGAGCAGCCACAGGGGTAATTAAGAGCCTGGAGATAGGATCTGAACAGCAAAATCCTGGATTTAAGGGTCATGATCCAACCAGCTCCAACCTCTCCTTGCTGGGAAATGGGGAATTAGGGCTGACACTGGAATCTGTGTCTTCACACCTCTGTTTCCTTGAGGTGTTTGCCAGGAAAGATTCGCGGAATTCTGGAATTCAGCATTTCCCTTGGCACGTTTGGGAGCTGCAGGCAGGGAGCCAGAGCTGGAAAAGGGATTTGGATCACTGGGAAGGACAGGGCAGGGGGCAGAGGCCACAGAAAAAGTGGTTGAAGAGTTAAAGTGCTGTTATAAGCAAGGACAGGATCCACAGGAGTCAAGGATGCAGAAAAACAGGGAGAAGGGAAGAGGTTGATGATCTTGGAGGTGTTTCCCCACCTGAGTGATTCTGTGCTGATTATAAAGTAAAAAAGATGCAAAATGCAAATGTCTGTTGTTTTTCCAGGGCAAAAAATGCCCCCTGAGCACTGAGGGTGAGCAGAAACCTAAAAGTACAACCTGGCTTCCCAAAACCATGGAATCATGGAGTGGGCTGGGGACCAGGGAGATCATCCAGTTCCAACCCTCTGGGATGGGCAGGGACACCTCCCCTGTCCCAGGGGGATCCAGCCCCAGTGTCCAGCCTGGTCTGGGACAATTCCAGGGATCCAGGGGCAGCCACAGCTCCCCTGGACAAACCCCAGTGCTCAGATCCCACTTGGGTGGAGCAGAATGAGGGAATTCCAAGATCTGGCCGAGCTTTGAGGCTGAGGCTGGGCAGAGCAGTGGGGGAGGGAGAGCTGGAGCCAAGAAACAATTTGGAGGTGAACAACAAGGGCTGAAAGGAGCTGCAAACCCCCGTGAGTCACCTTTTCATTCTGCCCTCCTGCATCCAGTGACTAAGGCAGCAACAAAGGGAAAGCCTGGAGAGACAAGCAGGGACACGAGGGAGGCTCAGGAACTCCTCATCCCCTCTCAGTGTGGTTCTCAGCCTCTGCTCAATCTCCCAGCAAAAACCAGCTGGGAAGGATCAGCCAAACCAGTTTGCTGAGCAGGATGGCTCTGGGCTCACCCAGAGTCTTGTTTGCTCCCCAAATGTCTCCTGGGGTTTGCAGGGCTGGGGAGACACGTTCAGCTGTGAAATACAAAAACAAGTTTGGAAATAAAAACCAACCCAGAGCTCCCTGCCTGGTGGGGATGAACCTTCAGGGCATCCTGGATGTGGAGTGACTGGAGACACTGGCTCCAGCTTCTCACCATGGGAATGTGACAGAGCTGAGAGGTGGCCAGAGCCACCAGGGTCACACCAGGAGGACACTGAGCCCAAATTTCCAAGGGCTTTCCCTTGGAAAAAGCCCTGGAGCACATGGAAGCAGAAGGAGACAAGGCTACACCTCATGGGATGTCCTGAGTGGAAAGAGACGAGCCAAGACTGAGTCCAAGTCCTTCCCTTGCCCAGGACACCCCAAAAACCTCACCCTGAGCACCCCTGGGAGAGCTGACACAATTCCCAGTGCCTGACACAAGGACACCATTCCAGCCCTGCCAGAGCCTCTGGAGCAGCCACCAGCCAAGGCAGAGGGGCCCCAAACACCTGATTTATCAGGTGATGCTTGATAAGAAGCCAGGCTGGATGCTCACCCTCCCAGCACAACTGGAGCTCCCAGAGTCCCCTCCAAGGGAGCAGGTGGTTCCCTAAAACCAGGCACAGAGCCCAGGAATCCAGGAATTCTGGAATGTGAGGCTCAGGGATGAGCTCACACTGCAGCTTTGCTCCTCTGGTTTTATTCTTAAATAAAAAGGTTCTTTTATTTTTTTTTTTTTTATTTTTAGATACAAAGGTGAAGGACTGAAGGAAAGGGGAACATCTGGTGACTGCACACGGTGCAGGAGGGAGAGGAAACCTGGGTGAGGTTATGGATGCTCCTGGATCCTTGGAAGTGTCCAAGGCCAGGGTGGACTTTGGGGTTTGGAGCAGCCTGGGACAGTGGGGGTGTCCCTGTCCATGGAGGGGTGGAATGGGATGGGATTCAAGGTCTCTTGCCACCCAAACCATTCCATGATTCCATCACAGAGCAGGGATAGAAGGGAATTGTGTTCCCGAGGGGTCCATTCCTCTATTTAAAAGTGTCTCTATCAGGGCTAATAAGAGAAAAAGGAACACATCAGAGGGATGTTCCCATTCCCAGCTGGCTGGGGGGATCCAGCAGGATCCCAAAATAACCCCAGCTGGATCCCAAAAAAAGGAAAATGCACACAAAGCACTTCCCATGGCACAAGCAGTAGCAGAGTCATGGGATGGGTTGTGTTGGATGGGACCTTAAAATGACCCCATTCCCACCCCATCCATGGGCAGGGACACCTCAACTGTCCCAGGATATCCAGCCTGGCCTGGGACACTGCCAGGGATCCAGGGGCAGCCACAGCAAACCTGGGAATTCCAGCCCAGGCAGGAATTCCTTCCCAAGATCCCACCTAAGCCTGACCTTGCCTGTCCTGCCCTCCCTGATGGGGCTTGAGGAGCTGATGCTGGAGCTCAGACCCACCAAGTCTGCACAAAGCAAAGCAGGAAAACGCTGGGGGAGGAGAGTGGAACCTCCCTGTCCCCATGCCCTGGACATGCAGGTGCCTCAGCCCAGCTGGGTTCCCACCTGCCTCACTCCAGACATCCCCCAGAGCCAAGGATGGCACTTGCAGAGAAAATCCAGCATTGAGGATTTGTAGTTCAGTGGACAGAAGGAGAGGCTGGGAGCAGGGAGCTCTAATCACTGACCACGTTCCCTCCCTGGAGCCCAGAGAGAAATTCCTCAAGTGCTGGAGACAGATTTTCCTTGGAAGGAGGCCACGAGTGCTGATCTGGCCTCTAGGAGAGATCAGGGACCTCCCAGAGCAGCACAAAACCCTCCTCTTGCACCAACTTCCTCACAACAAACCCAGGAAAACCAAAAATTCAAACATTTCCAGCTGCAGGGAAAACTGGGGATGATTCCACATGCAGGCTTGGGAATGACCTGAGAGCACCTGGGGATCCCCAGTGGTGCTTGGACATTCAGGGATGTTTGGTGAAGATCCAAAAGAAGTGATTATTTCAAATTTCAGCAAGGTCATTTATGGGACTAAATTTATTTCAGGTTTCTAAAATACAGCACTGAGTGTGCAAGAGCAATGTTTAAACTGGAAGGGAGAAAAGCAAATATTCCTTCCTTGTAAAACCTTAAATATTTGAGTCTCACTCCTACAGAAGGACTTGAGATGGGAGCTGGTTTCCTTTATGACTTCATTAAGGGTATTTATGGATTTTGAATTCTCCCAGAATAGGAAATCAAGCCCCATTTTACATTTCTGCCTGCTCAAAATAGTGATTTTGATTCCCTGGGCTTGACTCTTCCCAATTTTCCAGACAGGGAAGGAATTGCTCTCGATTTCCTTGGGCATGAGGGGAAAATCAGGATTTTGATGTACTGAACTTGAGTCTGCTGCTCTGAACAAGGACAAACTCTGATGCCTTTAAACAGTGACATCCTTTCAGGGTTTATTTCCCACCACAAGGATCCGTATCAAGGCACAAACCAAGTCCCCACAATTTCCTATCACTTCATATTTTATTTATTTTGGTCACTCCCTTCATCATCCCTCATTACTGAGAACATTTTCTCGGATTTACAAATGTTCTTCAACAGCTCCTACTGAAATATGCTGGAAAGGGAAATCCCTTTAATTTCCTTACTTTGGTGAATTTTCGCCCAGACATTTTTCCTCCTTCCTTCCCCCAGCCAGGTCATTCCATTTAAATCAATATTGTGGTGACATTTCACAGAATCATGGAATGGTTTGAGTTGGAAGCTTAAATCTCCAACCCTGGACATGGACAGGGGCATCTCCCACTATCCCAGCCCCAGTGTCCAACCTGGCCTTGGGCACTGCCAGGGATCCAGGGGCAGCCACAGCAAATCTGGGAATTCCAGCCCAGTCCCTCCCCATCCTCACAGAGAGGAATTCCTCCCCAATATCCCATTTCATCTGCTCTGTTACACTTTAATTTCATGGCTTTAAAGAGAAAGAATGCCAAGTCCAAAGAGAAAAATTGCAAGGCAAGTCGAAGAACAATCAAAGACCTTCCCACCTCTCCCTGCTCCCAGCTGGAGCTGCAGTCCAGCAAGAAGTGCTGGAGGTGTGGTGGCCACAGAGCAGCCACCATGCCTGGATGGAGTCTGGTGACACCTGAGCCACCAGCTCAGGTCATGGACAGGAGCAGGGAGTGGGAACTGCCTCACCTTTCCATGCTGCTGGACAAGCCAGGGCCGGGTCAGCTCTTCTCCATTATTGTACAACACCTTGTTTTCCCCCTCATCAGTCATTACCCAAGAGATCCAGGGCTTCCCATCCTCACCTGGAACTTGTATCTCCCCTTTCTCCTTGCGTATTCCCAGAATCCTGGGATGGTTTGGGAGGGAAGGGATCTCAAAGATCATCCAGTGTCACCCCTGCCTTGGGCAGGGACCTCCCACTGCCCCGGGCTGCTCCAACCCGTGTCCAACCCGGCCCTGAGATTCAGAGATTCTGCTGGTTTTAAATGCAAGAACAAAACTGGGGAGCACCTCCTGAAGCAAAGATGAAATCTCTGTGTCCAAAGACACCCACGGGGCAGGGGAGGAAGGATTGAGGAGGCTCCTGCTCCTCTTCCTCCTCTTCCTCCTCACCCAAGTTCGGTCCCTTCGGCCGCGTTTCGCGCTCATGAACCACCCAAACATTTCACTGGCTCGACCTCACCCAGCCGTTTTCAGGAACTCCATTCCTCCAAAATCCCCATCTTCCCTTTCCAAAACCCCCACATTCACAGCCTGGAGCTTGGAAAAGGCCCAAGGCCTCCACATTTCCTCACAGCCAGGAGCGCCGAGCGCCGCAGTCAATCAAGTGCCAAGCAGCTAATGAAGATAAAAGCGTCGAGGCAGCCTGGTGATAACGCACACCTCTCCCATGGAGCTGCTGGGACCATTCTGCAAAAAAAACCCTGGCAGTTCCTGGCGGGCCCGGGCCCGAAAAGCGGCGTCCTGATGTTATTAAAGTTAAGGCGAGTGTCATGGGATGACAGATGGCTCCCCGCACATCAATTGGATTCTGAGGAGTTCTCAAACCCTGGCGGGTTGAAAGCGGCTCCAGCACGAATCAGAGGCAGGGGCAAGATCATCGATACAAGGGATTATGCAGATTTAAGAAATACCCTCGGCACCCGAAAGTTTTCAGAATGCAAACGACGTCAAGCCCGCGAACAAGAGGCACTGCATCATGATGGCAGCAGGGACAAAGCCAGGGGGGTTTAACAGACAAAAAAAGATTGTTTTAATAGGAGAGAAGCATCAGTCATTGAGTCTTACTTCATTCAGACTTTCTCTCCAACCCATCCGTCTTCAGTGCCAAGAGATGACAGGACCACCTCACTTCTCCCCCGGCCTGGAGTATCAATAATGCCCATTTCTCCCCAAAACAAATGACTCCCCAGAATGGCCCTTTTCCCAAAATTGGCTGCCAAGCCCCACAAAGGCCTCAGTACCTGCCACGGTCAACTTGGCTGCAACAGGGTGGCCACGGACGGGTGGAGCCTTCCCCAACCATCTTCCCCAAGAGCCACTTTGTCATTCCTGGCCTGAGGAAGAGGGGACCGGGGCGGGGGGAGGGTGGCCGAGCCCGGAGAGGGACACGGAGAGGGACACGGAGAGGGACACAGACGGGCACGGACACAGGGGAATGCAAATTCCTCCGTGGGCATTCTCTGGGAACAAAGGTCCCCGAGGCGGGCGGGCTCTGCATCACTGCTCTCTCTGTTCCCAGCACCTGCTCGGAGTCGCCGCGGTCCCTCCGCGCCAGCGGCGGCACAATGGCCCCGCTGGCCAGGGTCAGGCCTGGCTTTCTTCCTCGCCCCCTTCCACCAGCCCTTTTCACCTCCACCACCATCTCCTCGGCGAGGAGGTGGCTTCGAGGGACGAGACGAGGAGGTGGAGGAGGAGGAGGAGGAGGAGGGGGGAAATATAGGTCTCTGGCGTAAATCACTGACGCCGTTTCCCCTCCTCTCCCTTCCCTTAAGACCTGATGGTCTTCAGTCACACATCTTAAAAGCAAAACAAAAAACAAAAACACAAAGACTTACTTGTCTCAAGTCGATGAAGGCCAACTGCAGCGTGTCCCCTTGGAACCCAGGCACTGGGCCGGATCTGGCAAACTCTGTGGGAAAGAAAAGAGGATAAAAAGCGCCTTTAACTAACCATGGACAGGGAGATTGGCAGACGGATGACAGGGAAGACAAGAGAGGCTGGGGGAGAGGAGGACCGCGCTTCTAAGGAGTCATGTCTCCCTCCCTTCAGCGTCTTTGTTCGCCCTTCAAAATTCGTGTCATCAAAACACCATTAATTCCACCGTCCTGACAGCAAGGAAACTGTACTAATTCGACCTGAAATTTATTCCCATGAGCCGCACTGGGCTTCAGAGTATTTGTTTTGTGAACGGACAAACAACTCGCCCAGAAGAAAGGGGGGGATGGGGGTGGAAAAGTTTTTCCTCTCAACACAATAAAATCTTCAGCTGTGAAACTCTTTTCAGTTCCGAAAGCTATTTATATTTTAGGGCGCTGAAGGAATTTTCTAATTTCACGCCTGTCACCAGGCTCCACGAGCATTCATCAAAAAAATATGCCTGGCCTCGTCATTAATTATCAGGCAGCAGATTATTTGCATGATCTGGTGATGGCGCCTCTTGGTCAGCCCAAACGGGGAGGACCGCGGCCGTTGGGTGGCATTTTTATTTCTGGTGGATGAAGACATCTGACAACTGAACAACGTTGGCTTCTAAAGCGAAGAGAATATTTCCAAGGCCACATTTATCTCCTTCCAGGCTAATCTGGCCAAAAATTCCATACTTGGGTCGTTCATTTTTCTCCTAATCCATTCTTTAAACCAAACCTAAAACCGCTGAGGGGGCTTGAATGGATCCATGTTAGAGGACCTTGGTTCTTCCATGGCATTTAGCAGCTTTTCCTTGGGAATGCTCACGAGGCCGACGCCTGCACGCATCCGAGGGCGTCTTTTTGAGGTTGGTTCTGCCCAACTTCACTTCATTTTCACCCTCAGCAGTTACAGCTTCATCCATCTCCGCTCTCCTCTCGGCACCGAGGGGACCTGGTTTGTGAGGCCACAACTCAACGCCACCAAAGGCTCCAGGTTGAGTTGCGTGGCCCCTGCAGGCACTGGAGGAGCTGGAGGAATTAAACGTTTCCTTGGGATGAAGCCAGGTGTGATGGCAAAAAGGGAGGAAGGAGGGAAAATACACAGCGAGCAGAGATTTTTCAGTTAATGGCCCATTTATCCCAGTTTTCACCCTACAGGAGCCCTCCAACAGCTCCCAAAGCCCCACAGAGATGAGGATTAGGGATGGGTGGGCGATGTGGAAGGAGGATTTTGCCTTTTGTCCCCATGACTAATCAGAGACGCCAATGCACAAAGCCATCCCATGTCAGGTGGTCTTCGCCTTGAACACTCGTCCTCCCAAAAGTTTTCCTATTTCCAAGCCAACGCCACAAAACCGGGAGCATCAATCATCACACTCCCATTTCCAAAGCTTTCCCAGAGCAGGCCAATCACAGAGCAGCCCCTTGGCTCTAACAAGAAGAGATTAATGAGTGGAACACCAGGATTCAGTCCTGTCCCTCATTTCGGGGAAGTAAAGCAGGGTTATTAATCAGCCCCCTTGCCCCACCTTCCATTAAAACCTTGGGATGGAGAACATCCTTCAAGCCAGACACAGGCACCTCGAGGGGCACAGGGGACCCTTCCCAGACTCTGCTTTTTAATATTCTCAGATGCCAGAAGAGCTTTGAGATTGAAACCATCGCTCATCTTTGCGGCGATCACTCAAGTGGCAACGGCTGCAGGACAAGAGCAAACACGGCTGGGAAATCATTGCTTTTATCTGAAG
The DNA here is from genome assembly GCA_026546895.1 of Pogonocichla stellata. Taxonomy (NCBI): domain Eukaryota; kingdom Metazoa; phylum Chordata; class Aves; order Passeriformes; family Muscicapidae; genus Pogonocichla; species Pogonocichla stellata. Next base: position 37,401 of record JAOTQZ010001616.1, on the reverse strand, counting down.
TTACGAGTCAAAAGGAGTAATAAAAAAAATAAAATAAGAAATTGTGGATGTGACCGTTCATATTTTGATTTTGGATAGAAAAAGCACAAACCAAAGTCAGCAGGAACCAGTCATGGTTGGGGTTTTGCACAGGATGGGACTGGACTGGGAAGAACAGGAGGAAGTTCTTCCCTCTTCCCTGGGAGGTTCCCAGATTTGCTGTGGCTGCCCCTGGATCCCTGGAAGTGTCCCAGGCCAGGCTGGACATCAGGGCTGGGATCCACCTGGGACAGTGGAAGGTGTCCCTGCCATGGCACTGGGTGATCTTTAAGGCCCCTCCCACCCAAACCATTCCACGATTCCTTGAGTTGCTCAGCTCCAGCCAATCCCACTGACCAACCCCACAGAATTCCGGGTGCAGAGCCCAAAGTGACTTCACATGTGCCCCTCAAAACCTGTTTTAATTAATCCTAACTGCAAAAGCATTTTAATGTAGGTTTGCTATAAAATTTGACTGCAGCTTGCCCGAGCCAGCAGGGAGGGAGGATCAACCCAAACCCTCTGACTCTGATCTGCAAGGGATAAATCATCTTTACACATCCCCTCTACACCCCACTGTCCCATCTGGAACAATTATCCCGAAAGCCACATCAATCCTAAAACACCCCACTTGGGAAAAGCACAGTACCTGAGAAACTAAAGATGTTTAGGAGTGAGAAATGGTGCTTGAGCACCTTCTCAAGGGGTGGAACTCCCCTGGGTGGCTCAGGAGATGTGTCTGAGTTGAGGAACCCAACTATGATGTCCTACCCTCCAAGGATGGGGTCACCTCATGTTCCTGATTACAGCTGGAGAAATCCTGGAAAAGAAACCCTGGAAGGACTGCGAGGAAAGCGAGTTTCTATTTTGGATCAAGGGCCTCGCAGCTGTTCAGCATCTATTTAGAAGCACACACGGAGTTGGGAAATTTAGGATCCTCCCCAAAGCATGAGCTTCAAATCCTCATGAGAAAATGCCTGTGATTGTGAATGTTCTCACAAGGCTGGTGAATTTATCACCACTGTCAGCTGCTTGTGAGCAACCCAAGACAGATTTCATCCCAAGAGAGATTTCATCCCAAGGCAGATTTCATCCCAAAAAGCTTTTATCCCAAGACAGACTTCATCTCAAAAGAGATTCCATCCCATGACAGATTTCATCCCAAGAGAGATTTCATCCCAAGACAGATTTCATCCCAAAACAGATTTCATCCCAAGACACAGCTTCTCCTTAGCAGTTCACCTTTAGCTGTCTCTGCCCATTGTCTCTTCCCATGGTTCCCTGCCCATGGAGAGGTTGGGACTGGATGGCTTTTAAGGTCCATTCCATCCCAAACTGGATGGCTTTTAAGGTCTTTTCCATGCCAAAACAATCAGTGATTCCTGAGGAATCTACTGGAGGAAGGCTGGGAGAGTTATGGGGTGACACTGTCCTTCAAAACTTAGGACGGTCACACATTGAGCCAGCCCTGATTTAAACTGCCATTTTCACCAAAATACTGAATTAGCAATGCTCTGGAACCTTCTAGAGAAAGGTGACCCTGCCCAGGGCTGGAACAAGATGGTCTTTAAGGTCCCTTCCATCCCAAGCCAACTTGTGGTTCTTAAGGAAGCTACTGGATGAAGCTGGGAGAGTTTCAAAACTTGGGATGGTCACACCTTGAGCCAACACTTAACTGAACAGCAATTCTCATCAAAAGATTCACCAACACTGAATTAACAAAGCTCTGGAACCTTCTAGCACGAGGTGTCCCTACCCACGGCTGAAACGAGATTGTCTTTAATGTTCTTTCCAACCCAAATTTTACAATTCTGGGATTCTACGATTGACATCCAAGAAGGGAAACGGCATCCGAGCTGATATTCTCTGTGTCCCAGAAGAAAAGGTACAGGGGCTGATATTCTTTGTGCTCCAGAAGAAACAATGTAGGAGCTGATATTCTTTGTGTCCAAGGAGAAATGATGTAGGAGCTGATATTCTTTGTGTCCAAGGAGAAATGATGTAGGAGCTGATATTTTTCGTATCCCAGGAGAAAGGAGAGCAGGAATTCGGCCCAGACACTCGGAAAAGCTGCAGCAGCCCCGGGCTGGAGGAATGAATGCAATGCTTCCCCCCTGGGCTGCCGCAGAAGGAGCCGCACCTCCTGCAATCGCAGGTCACACTTTACATACCAATGCCACCAGCTCATTCTGAAGGAGGAATGAACAAAGTCTCGCAGCAAAAAAAGGAGAAACAAAGACCAGAGAGGAGCTTTAGAGGAGAGACACAGCCAGTTCTTCTTGGGTTTAATCTCTTCAAGCAGATTTCAGGATAATTTCCTCGGAGCAACCGAGCGCAGTGTTGGCCTCGGTACTGTCGGGTTCGTTTGTTGTACCCTCTCCGCGACCAAGGCAAGTGGCAAACACAGCAGGCAAACCTACAGAGCAGCCCCTTGAGCAGAAAATCACCGGAGAATAGAGCAGATCAGTATGCAGCCGTTTGTACAAAGCATTTAGCCAGGCTAAAGGTTTGAGGGGTTTGTGTTCAGGCCAAAAAAGTAATGTCTTTGCAAGGTCTACAGGCTTGGGCCACCCAGGGCAGGTCACAGGGGGACTCCAACCTCTCTTCCAAAACATTTCACTGATGAAAGAATCAAGGAACAGGAACCGTTAAGCCCTTTACAATGCACAAAGAATAAAGAGTTCAAAGGCACGGCAGAAAAGAGACATCCACTGTAAATTAATTAATTACAGCCAACGGGGGGATCTCTCCGGGCTCTCGGCGCGGCTGCGCACGCGGGGACGGGGCCTGGCATGGACTGAGCAGCAAAAATGGACCCAGCCGGTGACTTCATCCCTCAAAAACATCATTGGAGGGCAAGGTTTCCTCTGAAGTACATGGGATTCGTGATGGCAGCTCTGGGACGGAGGCTGGAGCAGCTCCCCGGGAAGGGAACGTGGACCAATCCGCACGGATAAGATCTGGGGAATGGAGCATCTCAGGATTCCTCAAGGAAAGGTGGAGATCTTGAAGTCATGTTCCTTGGAGAAAGCCTTGGAATAGCCAAGTGATCAATCCTAGAAAAGCCAAGTGATGGGATTTCCTTGGAGAAAGCCTCGGAAAAACCAAGTGATGGGATCTCCTTGGAGAAAACCATGGAAAAACCAAGTGATGAAGCCTTGGAAAAGCCAAGTGATGGGATCTCCTCAGATAAAGCCTTGGAAAACCCAAGTGATAAATCCTAGAAAAGTCAAGTGATGGGAGCTCCTTGGATAAAGCCTTGGAAAAACCAAGTGATGGGAACTCCTTGGATAAAACCTTGGAAGGCCAACCCAGAAAAGCCAAGTGATGGGAGCTCCTTGGATAAAGCCTTGGAAAAGCCAAGTGATGGGATCTCCTTGGAGAAAGCCTTGGAAAAGCCAAGGCATGGGATAAAGCCTTGGATAAAACCTTGGAAGGCCATCCCAGAAAAGCCAAGTGTTGGGATCTCCTGTTCCATACCCACAGGAACAAAGTGACACCTTGAGGGCACTGAGGCTGAGGAACAAATCCATGCATGGACTCTGGAGAAGCTCACAGGTGGGAAAAAGTGAGAAATGCTGGGGGGGAATTGAGGTGAGAGGAACAGAGAGAAGATCCAAATTCCCACGTTGAGCTTCTCCTTCTCCCTCACCATTCCCACACAAGCTGTTCCCCATTACAGCCCGAGCTCCCAAAGCTCGTTCCCATCTGGGTAATTTCAGAGAGATGTGGGAAGAGGGAGGAGTCACCCAAAACACTGAACTGGGTCGGATTAAAGGAAAGCTTCTCTCCCTCGCCATCAATCGTCCCTCTGATGGAACAAAGATGGGCCTGGAGTGCTGGCACTGCAGGGAAAGGAGTGGTCCCAGCCATGGGACACTGGCAGGGCTGGGGAGCCCCCCCAGCCCCAGGGGTTGACCATGAGATGTTTTTCAAGTTGAAGAAAAGGAAACTCTTGGGAAGGATGCTGGGGATGCGTGCCAAGAAATTTGGAACAGAATCCACAGGACTGGGTTAAGAGTCGGGTCAAGGATCTGCACAGGTTCCCACACCTGAACCCAAGGTGTGTCCTGGCAGGTGTGAAGCTCTCAGATCATTCAACACCAACACCAGCAAATGTGAACTGTGCTCATCCCACCACCAGCTCAAGAGGCTCTGGAATTTCCACCCCTGGAAGTGTCCAAGGCCAGGCTGGGGGATCCAACTTGGCCTTCCAGGGATCCAGGAGCAGCCACAGCGTCTCTGGGCACCCTGTGCCAGGGTCTGCCCACCCTTCCAGGCAGGAATTCCTTCCCAAAATCCCACCCAGCCCTGCCCTCTGGCAGTGGGGAGCCAATCCCTGTGTCCTGTTCCTGTTCCCAGATCCCAGATCCCCCCGGCTGTCCCCTCCTGGCAGGGAGTTGTGCAGAGCCACAAGGTCCCTGAGCCTCCTTTTCTCCAGGCTGAGCCCCTTCCCAGCTCCTCAGGAATTCTCCAGCCCCTTCCCAGCTCCTCAGGAATTCTCCAGCCCCTTCCCAGCTCCTCAGGAATTCTCCAGCCCCTTTCCAGCTCCTCAGGAATTCTCCAGCCCTGCCCAGCTCCGTTCCCCTCTGCACTGAACATCTCTGTGCTGCTCACACACTGTGCCCTGACAGACCCATCTCCCCAGAGCTGATGTCCCTCGCTGCCATCCCAGGGACAGCTCAGTCACACTCATGGCTCAGGAACTCGTGTCCCCAGTCCCAGGGGCTCTTCCCTGTCTGCAGCAAGGTCATGGGTGAGTCGTGTCCAGCCTGGACAATTCATGGGATGCTCCAAACCCATCCCAGCTGGGGCAGCAGCACAGCTTGGAGAGAACAACTTGGAATCTCTTTGGCATCGTGAAGTTTGAAGCTCCAGGGCTGCAGCACACGGGTACATGAATAAAATTAGATTTAAAAATCCCCTTTTCCCCCAGGAAGGCTCTCACAAGTGGCCTCATCCCCCTGGAATCTGAGCTCCTTCCAGGAGCATTAATCACTGGGGCTCCCATTTGTCACGCTGAGGTCGCTCACCCTGCTGCAGGCTCCCATTTGGCCGGGAGAATTCGCTTTATCTGCTGATGTAGGGAGAAAAATATTACTAAAAGCTTGACTTCCAAACCTTGCTGTGTGAAAGCGTGGGGCCTTTCCCATTTCCAGCCAAATTCCTGCCCCAGGCTGAATTCCTGCCCGGCCCAGCACTGACTTAGCTGGCCCCAAGTGCATCACTGGCTCATAAAGGCAGCACAAAGGAAACAATATATTAAAATCTGCTTCACTGCATTCAAGTGGGATCTGCACTAATCAACAGCCTGTCAGGAAGTCATGTCTTCCTCAGGGAGTTGTTTCAGGAAAAGTGAATTATAATCCAGGATGCAGTCACAGAAAAAATGAGATGGACTTTGGGGAGGGCTGATGTAAAATCCATAATCCATTTAATCTGATGTAAAATCCATAATCCCTTTAATCTGATGCAAAATCCATGATCCATTTAATTTTAGGTGCCAGTGCAGGGCACTGTGTGGTCTCTAAGGTCCCCTGAATCCAAACCATCCTGGAATTCTGGCAGAGGTTTCCTTACCTGCTCTGGCACAGGGCAAATCCTTCACCTCCTCCTCTCCAAAGTCTTCTCCTTGTGCTCTCAAAGACAACAAACAGAAATCCTGGGAAGAGGCCCCAGCAGCCAGGACAGGCAGAGGGACAGCAGCAGTGACTGCAGACTGGGGAACTTCCTTTTCCCAGGAAATCATGTTTTCATCATCACTGCAATGCATTTCCATGGAAATCTGCCCAGATCCAGCAAGAACAGACACCAGCCAAGCCCTGCCAGCTCCATGGGAGAGATCCCAAAAACATCCCAAATGGAGAGGAGCTCTCCATGGGAGAGATCCCAAAAACATCCCAGTGGAGAGGGGCTCTCCACAGGAAAAATTCCAAAAACATCCAAATTGAGAGGAATTCTCCATGGTTAGAGATCCCAAAACCATCCAAGTGAAGAAGAGTTCTCCACAGGAGAAATTCAAAAAACATCCAGCTGGAGAGGGGTTCTTTATAGGAGAGATCCCAAAAACATCCAAATGGAGAGGGGTTCTCCATAGGAGGGATCCCAAAACCATCCAAACCACCTGGAGAGGGGTTCTCCCTAGGAAGGACCCCAAAAACATCCAAATGGAGAAGGATTCTCCATAGGAAGGACCCAAAACCCCCCAGGGCTGCCTGTGACAGAGAAGGATCAGGGCTGATTCCCCTGGGATGGAGTTTACAGCACAAAGGGAGGAGGAGTGGAAATGGTCACAAAGGAAGAAATGGAAGGTGCTTCTGAAGGGAAAAAAAGGCTCCCATTAAAAAAAAAAAAGCAAAAGGTGGATTTTTGCACCTCTATTCCATTTCCTTCTCTTCCATCTCATCCAGGTTTCCCAGCTGCAGGTCAGGCTGTGGACACACATCTGTCCTGCACAGCAATCCCTGGGAAAGGACAACTCTGAATAACTGAAAACACAAATCTGCTCTGACAGTGCTGGAAAAAAACCAGTCCTGCCCTAATTCCCCCTGCAGAACTCTGCAGAATTCACCCTAAAAGTCTGTGCACGGTGGATTTGGAGGGGTGACTCCACTCTGCAGTCAGCACCAGAAAAGCACAAGTTCCTGGGGTTTTGGAAGGAAGGTTGGTGTGCTGGAAGCAGGGGCTGCAAACGCCCAGAGTCCCTCCCCAGAGCTGCAAACTCGGGGTGCTCTGCACCCACAGCAGCCTCCCCAGCTGGGGCAGGGAGAAACCAGGGCAGGGTGGATGGGAACACCCCCAGCAGCAGTTCGGGGGGAAATGCCATCACCCAAAGGTTTGTCCAGCCCTGCAGTCCCCACCCCTGGAGAGATTCCACAGCCCTGGGCAGGTGGCACTTGGGGACAGGGCTGGGGCAGCACTGGCCTTGATCTCAGCTGGATTTTGGAGCAGCAGGGCCCTCCAGCTCCCTCCACTGAAAGTTTAAAAGCACAAATCAGCAGCTGAGTGGCCTTGAAGGAGCTCCAAGTGAGGCAGGACCTCGTGAGGGCTCCAACAGCCCCAGTCCTCATCCCAGGGAATAAATCTGCCCCTGTGTGTCCCAGGGGATCCACCAGAGACCTGCCCCACCTTGTGCCCCAGCAACACACAAAGCTCATTTCCAGCCCCAGAACAAAATCCCAAAGGCAAGGCAGCAATTCCATCCCAGCTGAGGCCAAGGACAAGGCAGGGGAAGGAGCAAATTCCAGTTCAAGGCCAGGCTGGACAGGACAGGGGTGGCTCTGGATGGGCCTGAGGTCCCTTCAACCCAAACCAGGCTGGTTCTGTGACAAACAGGGAAAACTGGGTTTTGGAAAGATGGGAAAGCCACAGGCTGATTTATCCCAGCCATGGTGTCATTTGTAATCTGCATTTTAACTTCAATTTCTGAGACTAGACCAAGGAATCCTGGAATGGATTGGGTTTGGAGAAACCCTAAATCCCACCCAGTGCTACCCATCCATGGCAGGGACACTCCCACTGTCCCAGGTGGATCCAAATCCATCCAACCTGGCCTGGGACACTGCCAGGGATCCAGGGGCAGCCACGGCAAATCTGGGAATTCCAGCCCAGGCAGGAATTCCTTCCCAAGATCCCAGCCCCATCTCCCCTTTCCCAGTGGAGCCATTCCCTGTGCCCTGTCCCTCCATTCCAGCTCTCCTGCAGCCCCTGCAGGGTCTCTCCAGACCCTCCCACGTGCAGTGGAGCCCCCCCAGCCCTGGCTGCTCCCTCCCAGCTGTTTCTGGACTGAATTGCCACAAACATCCGAGGCAGAGCCCATAGGAAGCCACAGCTCACACCCACTCTGCTTCCCTCAGATGTCTTTTCCTGTTTATCCATCCCATGAACTGCCTGGTGATGATCACAGAAACTGAAACCAGCACTGCATCAGCTGCTCTCTGCTCTGCATCCCCCAGTGCTGCATTGCACAGGGATCCTGAACCAGCACAGAACCATCCCAGGCAGGGGATTATCCCAGGGAGGAGCCAAGAGCTGCCAGCACCCCCAGTCCTGGCTCAGCTCAGCCCCTCCTGTCCCTGCACAGACACAGCTGCAACAGCTGCAACAGCTCAGGTGTTTTATTCAGGTACAAAACATAACAAGTGGATTTTCTACATTGAGACAGGAGTTAAAAAATAAAAAAATAACATCCTCGTTAAAACCCGTTGAAAATAAATATATAAAACTGCTATTCCAATCAGGGAGTTATAAATATATCATGAACCAAGTTTTTCCAGACTCTCTTTCTCCTCTGGAAGTGCCTAACACCACTATAAAAACCCAGCTACTTATTTAAAACCCTGACACTCCCCCCAGAGCACTGTCACCCAGGGCAGGATGAATCAGCACAGAAGTGACCCAAGAGCACAAAGTGGGGCTGCAGAATCATTTACTGCCTGTGCCAGCTGCCTGGAGATCCTCCCTCAGCTCCAGGACACCTTCTTGCCCAGGACACGGTTGGTGATTTTCTGAGAGAAAAACAAAGGGACAGAAATGAGTTTTAGTGCTTGGAAAATGAAAAATTTCAGATTGTTGTGGAATCCCAGAGGGGTTTGGGGCCCTGAACCCCACCCAGTGCCAGCCCTGCTGGGCCAGGGCCACCTCCCACTGCCCCAGGGACTCCAAGCCCTGTCCAGCCTGGCAGCAAGGGGCAATGAACAGCCCAAAATGGGAATTTACACCTTTGGGCACAATTCACACAGCTCAGAATTGCTCACTGAGAACACCAGGATATTCCTGTGGGAAATGTGAACATAGAACAGGGAAATCTGAGCATAGAACAGAAGGAAATCTGAGCATAGAACAGAAGGAAATCTGAAGAGAACAGAGGGAAATGTGAGCATAGAACAGGGAAATCTGAGCATAGAACAGGGAAATCTGAACAGGGAACAGAAGGAAATCTGAGCATAGAACAGAAGGAAATCTGAGCACAGAACAGAAGGAAATCTGAAGAGAACAGAGGGAAATGTGAGCATAGAACAGGGAAATCTGAGCATAGAACAGGGAAA
>JAOTQZ010001616.1:6265-16712 GCA_026546895.1 Pogonocichla stellata | reverse complement strand
CATTACCCTCCCAAAACCATTTCCCACCCCAACCCTCCCGAAATCGCCGCCCCGCCCTGCCTGTGGAGCCAGCACTTGTTCCTTGGCACAGACTGGGAAGCTCCCAGTGTCACTGGGGATGTCACAGCTCCTGCAGAGCCCTGGGGCTGCTCAGAGCAGCGGGCCAGCTCCAGCCCCACACCAATTCAAGGATTTTCAGGAGTGTGGCAGAAGTGGGGGCACTCCCAAAGGCTGAGCAATCCCTGGGATGTCCTGATCCTGCTCCCTGCCACGGCTCCAGCCCGGCTCTGGCTCTGTCTGGATTTAGGAACAACCTGCCCCGACACCCTGGTCCCTCCAGCTCGGGGACAATTTGTCCAAAGTGAGGGATGGGGTCTGAAAAGGGAGCAAAGAGCAGGAATGCAACCCCGAGCTGAGCTCCCTTCAGGGAAAGGGGAAATCAAACCCCTCAAAGGCACCAGTGCTCATTTACCAACGTGGCAGAAAATTAAAGAGCTTCAAACCATGCAAAGCTCTGTGGGGCCACCCATTACTTAAAATCTTTGCAAATCCCATCAAAACCTGGGTTTGCACTGGGAAGAACGGGGATCACAGGTGAAAGCTCACAGATCTCCGTGGCCAAGATGTCCACAGATGTCCTTGGCCCAACCTCAGTCAACCAAAGCTGTCCTGGGGGTGTTATCCCAGCAAAATCCATGGACCAAAGCCATCCTGAGGGTGTTATCCAGCAAAATACACGGGTTTATTGTCTGTGGTGCAATCTGTTTGTAACCAGGTTCCTGGCAATGAATCCCTGTCCTGGAACCTCGGGGTTGGCATGACACCTCTCAGGGTGACACTGCCCTGTCTGTGCCACCCTCTGGGCACACAGGGACGATCCAGAAGGTTCCCTGTGGTGGCTCAGGGTGACACTGCCCTGTCTGTGCCACCCTCTGGGCACACAGGGACGATCCAGAAGGGTCCCTGTGGTGGCTCAGGGTGACACTGCCCTGTCTGTGCCACCCTCTGGGCACACAGGGACGATCCAGAAGGTTCCCTGTGGTCATTCCAAGCACGGAAAGGGAGGAGCCAAACTCCTGCAGCCAAGGGGCTCCTAGCAGAATCACATCCCCACAGGGTCACTGAGGCTGGAAAAGCCCTCCAGGATCACCCAGCCCCATCTGTGACCCAACCACAAATTGTCCCCACCCAGGTGACACCTCCAGGGTTGGGGACTCCAAATCCTCAATGTCCACGATCTGCCCCTCTCCAAGTCCATCCTGCTCGAGGAGATCAGCCATGCAATCCTCTTTTCCATCCCTGGGCAGGGAGGCAAGGCTCTGGATTGCCAGGGGCAGCCCCCCGTGGCTCGGGGAGCGTTTGTTTGCAAACGGCCAATCTGCTCCCAATTAGGGAGAGGAAACGCCAGGAGGCCGCCTCGTTAATTAAGGACTCCTCGTTATCAAAGGACTCATTAAAGAGCTACTGAAACGGAATGGTTGTTCAAATAAATACCCATTAATCTCAACCGTGCCCGCCACCCGGCAGGAATCGTGGAACGGGTCGGGTTGGACCCAAAAATCATCACCCAGCTCCACCCTGACACAGCCCCAGGCTGCTCCAGCTGCTCCTCGGCCACTTCCAGGGATCCCTTCACCTGCTGGTGCCTCCTGCACGTCCCAGACCAGGTGGGAGGCGAAATCCAAAAACCAAAAAATCCAAAAATCCAAAAATCCAAAAATCCAAAAATCCAAAAATCCAAACCCAACTCCTGCCGCAGCACTGAGAACCCTCCAAGGAATTATTGCAGCGTTTCCATGGAAAACAAAGCCTGACAGTGCTCTCAGAGTTTCCAATTATTTCCTTTTTTTTTTTTTCTTTTTTGCTACCAGCAGAATTCCTTCTTCACCCACAACAGGCATTGGGATTGATGAGATTAAGGATATTTAGATGTGCAAATCCAGACAGCTCAGAATGCTGAAAAACGAGCCAAAAAAAGGGAATTCTTTGGTATTAAATGTACGATTTTCTATAAACACCACGAGTTGTCCCCATAATTTCAACACTGAATTTCCTGACTTTCCCAATCCCATAGGGCAGCGCTGGGATGTTTTGCAGAGGATGGAAACGTGATGGGGAAATGATGAGCAATTGTTTGGTAGCACAAACCCCGGGATAATCCTGAGGATCATCTCCCTGTGGCCACGGATGGAGACTTCAGACCCCACAGACCTCCCAGGGCTCATCTCCTGCTCCAGAAGCTTCTGGATCCCCTGGCTGCCCCAAATCCCCCTAAACTGGGGGAAAATGCAGGAAATCAGCTCTGGAAATTTTTCCTGCCTTGCCTGTGCTGTCCTGATTTGCCTTTTTTTGTAAAAAACAACAGTTCTGCTCTCACTGAAAGTGGCAGAAAAACACTAAACCATCACCCAAAAACACAAATGCTTCCCAAAGCACCAAAACAAGTGAACTATGAGTACTTGCAGAATTGAAAAATATTTTTAAGAGGTTTACTTAAAAAATAAGCCTTTCATTAATTGCCCAGAAGTCCATTTTCAACTGGACCAAGTGGGTTTTTTCATGGAGGTTTTTGGTTGGATGATTTTTTTTTTTCTGGTTTGTTTTGGGTGTTTTCAGCGTTGTTTTAGTTTAAAAAACCACAGAAAACCCAAACAAAACCCCTTAAAAATTAAAAAAAAAAAAAGAAAAAAGAAAAGACCAAAAGCTGTGGATCTGCACTAAAGATCCTGCAAAGAAATGGACAAAGAGGTCCAAAGGAACGAGGGACAGGCCCAAGCAAGGACACCCCAAGTCCAGCTGATGTCTCTGGTGGGTTGCCACTGTCACCCTGAGCTTGGTGGCCCTAAAGGTGTCCCCTCAAGGCTGGAGCTCAGCTGGCCCCAGTCACCACCATGGCCACACTCACGATGGCTGTATCCCAAACAAAACCAGCAGGTATCAAGAAAACTCTTAATTAATTAATTCTATTCACTCAGCTTTGCAGCTGACTCGTTAGGAACAAATCCCTTTTCTGTCCCGAATTTTTGGGTGTTTTTTATGGAAGGAGGACAGGAGCAGAGCAATTCCTGGATTCCAGCTGCGGGCTGGGCACTGTCACTCTGTGCTGAGTGGGACACGAGGGGTGGCTGAGGTGTGGCCACCAAGGGGCCCTGAGTGGCTTCAGCCACTGGCAGACCTGGATTCGGTCCCTGGCTCTGTGGAGTCATCCCAGGAGCTGAACACTGGAGCCACTGTGTGGATTTAGGGAGCTGGAAAAAGGAGCTGAGTTAGGAGATGACGTTCACGTGGGTTTGGGATTTGCCAAGGAAAAGAAGAAGGAGGGAAACGTTCCAGCCAAGGCTGGCTTGTGGGTCAGGGCAACTGGGCACACGGGAATGGCTGCTGGAGGAAGGGATATTCCTCAGCTGTGGATCTGTGGGGTGATCCTCAGCCTTGGATCCATGGAATACTCCAAGCCTTGGATCAACAGGATGATCTTCAGCCTTGGACCAATGGGATGCTCCTCAATCTTAGATCCATGGGATACTCCTCAGACTTGGATCCATGGAATACTCTGAGCCTTGGGCCAACGGGAGGATTCTCAATCTTGGATCCATGGGATGATCCTCAGACTTGGACCAATGGGATGTTATTCTATCTTGGATGTACGGGATGCTCCTCAACCTTGGATCCATGGAATACTCTGAGACTTGGATCCATGGGACACTCTAAGACTTGGATCCATGGGATGTTCATCAGCCTTGGATCCATGGGATGTTCCTCAATTTTGGATCCATGGGATGCTCCTCTGCCTTGGATCCATGGAACACTCTAAGACTTGGATCCATGGAATGTTCATCAGCCTTGGATCCATGGGATGTTCCTCAATTTTGGATCCATGGGATGCTCCTCTGCCTTGGACCAATGGGGTGCTCCTCAATCTTGGATCCATGGAATACTCCCAGCCTTGGATCCATGGGATCCTCCGAGCCTTGGAGCTCCTGATGCCCAGACTCAAGAGGAGAGAGGCGGTGCCTGCACTGGCGTTTCTTTGGGAAAGAGTTTTGGATTCCACCCACGCTGGGACACAGGGAATGGCCAATGTCACTGCCACCACGGCAGCGGCGTCCCTTCCAAACCCCAAATCCCATCCAGCCGGGACACGATTTCCTGGGAATGGGAGAGCCTCCCCTGCCCAGGATCTGCCATTCCAGGAGTGATCCCAGGAACTGGAGCTGCTGGTTTGGGAGGAGGATGGGTGAAGCTGGGGCTGGGCAGGGTCACCCACAGAAGAACCCCCGGTGCCATCAGCAAATCACCAGATCCCAACAGAGTTTCACCACCGGAGCTTTTCCTGAGTAAAACTGGGATTTTGGCCTCGGACCATCCCTATCTCCAACGTCCCACCATGGAAGATCTCAGGCTTTCCATGGAAAACCTACGGAGAGCAGCACCAGTTAACTCAATTCCAAGTGGAATTCGTCTCCTGCAAAGACCAACTCAACTGGAAAACTCCTAAGAGCCAAAAGTGGAGCTGCTTCAACCATCCCCTCCCATTCCAGGGATCTCTCCCAAATTCCCCTGAGCCCGTTTCAGAGGCTGCATTCCAGAGGTGTGGAAAAAACTCCACGGGGTGTCCTTTGCCAGAGGAAAACATTTCCCACCTTGATGATATTTTGGGAGAAAGGGATCTGGCGACAGAACCAACACATGGCAGAGCTGAAATTTCACCAGAAGCTCAGGGACAACCAGATTTAAAAAAAAAAAAAAAAAAAAAAAAAAAACAAAAGTGGGAAGAAAAGAGAAAAGCGAATCCAGCAGTGATCCTCACCACACCAAAAATAAACCAGCCACTGCAGCCCCATACAAACCCCTGACATTCCAATAAAAGAGGAAGAAAACCTTGGCTGTGTCCAAGATGCCCAAGGTCAACAGCTGGAAGTATTTTGGCTGGAGCTGGGGGAAGCTCAAGGAAGAGGGAAATCACACTGGGGGTGATGGTCTCAACCAGCTCCCACAGACAGGGCTGAAAGGGGCTTTTATTAAAAATATTTAATGCTCTTTAATTCAGTTTGGGGCTTTTTTGGGGGTCTTTAATAATTTGTGGAGTAGCCAGCTCCACGGAAAGGTTTTTCCTCTGAAGGAATCAAGAGGTCTTGGAGTCATGAGAAGCCTGAGAAGCAGAAACACCCAACAGAAAAAGCATAGCTCAAGGAGTTTGGAACCACAGAAAATTGTGGGATTCGGGGTATCAGAGGCTCTGGGACATGAGCAAGAGAAGGAACACATAATTTGTCCCTCTGTCAGAGTCAAGGAGTGACTTCTGCTTCATTATTTTTGTTAAATAGGAAAATAAATAAAATAAATATTTATTTTATTTAGTTATGCCCCCAGCACGGGGCAGCTCCTTTGAAGCCTTAAAGAACCCAGAGTGGCTCTTTCTCTTTCCAGACAGCTCCTCTGGAAGCTCCATGGTTTGCAGCAAAGCTGGGAAGCTGCTGGGGGAAATTTGGATACGCAGAAATCCAAGGAAACGGAAGATTTCACGATCTCTGCATTTTTCCTTGTTCAACACCCAAAGGCAGGGCAGGGTATTTTTAATTAAATGGTTTTTGGGAGTCAAGAACAGGAAATCGTTGGGTGCAGAGCCTGGATCACCCAAGATGAGCTGGAGCATCCAGCTGCTCCCCAGGCTCCTGTGATCCAGGATCTCTCCAAGGATCTCCACACCAGCCATGGGTGGGAAAGATTCCTGCCAGTCCAGGTTGGGTGGGACAAAACCACACCCAACATCCTGGAAACTCCAGGAATTACCAGGAATTACTCCAGGAATTTCTCTAGGAGTCATTTTAGGAATTTCTCTAGGAGTCACTTTAGGAATTTCTCCAGGAGTTACTCTAGGAATCACAGCCTTTGTCCTGATTTGCCACTCAATAACCACAGAACCACCTGATCCCAAATGTGCCACCGGGCTGGAAGGTGAGACTGGCATCAAAATCCCAGAATCCTGGAATGGTTTGGGTTGGAAAGGACCTTAAATCCCATCCATTCCCACCAATCAAGGCCCTTGGCCTTGGACCCTTCCAGGGATCCAGGGGCAGCCACAGCAAATCTGGGAATTCCGTTCCAGGGCCTCACCGGGAAGAATTCCTCCCCAGTATTCCATGAAAAATCTCCCCTCTTTCAGCTGGAAGCCAAAACCTACACAGGGAACATGAAGTAGCCTCCATTTTTCTGGTCCTGTTCGTGTCTCCTGTGCCCAGGATCCGAGACTTTCCCAAAAAAAATCTCTTGATGCAAAGCAGAGCCGTGGCCCGGCCGCGATCGGAGCGCGCGGCTCCAAACTGGAACGAGCAGGACCAAAAAAAAAAAAAGGGGGGGAAAAATATTATGGACATATTTCATCCTCCTCTTTTGTGGCTTTTATTTTCTTTTGTATTCGCTTTGGGAATAACATTCTTTCCATTGGGAAGAGCCTGATTTTCCATTAAATACAAAGCAGCTGCCATTTTGGAAACAAAAAGCTGATTAAATGCAGATTCTTTTTTTTATTTTTCCCCTCGCTTATGAAGAGCAAGAACCACGTTTGTTTCTGCTGATTTATCGGGGCAAAGCTGCCAATTACGGCAGCAGGAAAACTTAAAGAGAGGGACTTGAACCGTTCCATCTTCCCGAAATAATTTCGTAATTATAATTCGACGTCGGAGAGAAAAAATAAAGTAAGGAAAGATCCAGAAGTTTGGAGAGCTCGTGCTCCCTCTGGGACAGCAGCCCTGGGGGTTCCTCACCCCGGGCACACACAGGGATGCTCCAGATTCCCCATTTACGCAGATTCCCGCCCGTTGGGATGCTGGGGGAAGGCTCGGCACGCCGGAGGAGACGCAAGCGCTGCCCCACTGCGGGCCCAGATGGTGAACAGGCTGGAAAAAAGGACGAGCTCCAAGGAAAAATCCCAACCCACCCCCTCCATCGCTGCTCCGTGAGCCAGCACAGCTCAGCCCAAGAGGTTTTTTTTCCGAGCAGACCCGAGTGACCGGCGGGAGCGGCGTCCGAATTCTCAGCTCGCTTCGTCTTTTCCCAGAAAACGGAATCAGATCTTAAATTTCCATTTCAAAACTGAGGTGGTGTAGCTCAAAAACCAGGGAGAAGATGGATATAACAGCGAGATGGGGAAAGCTGTAGGGATCAGTGATTGGTTTTTAATTAACCCATCGGGTTCTCCTGATTTTCTTGCCATTCATGAAACACAACCAAAAAAAAACTCCAGAGGATCATGAGAATTCCACAGGGATCTGCACTTTGGGACGTTTTTCCTGCTCCTGCCATTCCATCTACCCAAGGCTGTTAAGATCCAGGGAAAACATTTGTGGAAAGGGACCCTGTGATGGCCACAAAATCATCCTCACCCACACTGGTGGCATCAGCCATGGCCGGTGGCTCCAAGTGACAATCCCAAAACTTTTCCATCAACTCCAGTGTCCCCTGCACAGGGACACCCCAAAAAGGTTTGGGCTTCTCCAGGGGGGCTCAGGCTCCTCCCATGGATGGGGTAAGGAAGGTGTGGAGAGCTTTGGAAGCTGCTCATGGATGTCCCTTCCCACATTCCCTGCTCTTGGAAGAGCAGTGGATGAAACAAGAGGAAAGCAGGAAATTCCAAATCCTATGATTTCCCCTAAAGAGTAAAAGAATCCCAACCCAAACTTCATCTCCTGGTAGGATTTTTGGAAGGTCCAGGCTGAGGCTCTGGAGCAGGAAGGAGAAGGCACCTTTGGATTCCACACACCAGGACTGGAATTCCAGCTGCCAAATTCCCTGTGCCACACATTCCTTACGGAGAAATCCTCCAACAGCTTCCTCCACCCCAGGCTGGAAAACAAAAAACCCAGCCATGCTGAGGTGACTCCACAGAGGGAACCACACCCACGGAAGCACGCCCTGGTTTAAAGGATTTATGGGATGGGGAATTTGGGCTTCCGTTCATTTTCCAGCTGCTGAAAGCAGACAAGGAAATTTGGAATTCCAGATAACCCTGCTTAGCCAGACTGGAGCTTACAGAGCTCCTGGGTTAACCAGGGGTCAGCCTGCCCCATCCAGCACTAGGAAATCCATGGATTTGGACACCCTGCTCCTTGTTTTAAAGCACCACCAGCTCCTGTTTCCACCCCTCCATCCTGACAAATATTTGGGATTTGGGAACGTGCTGCTCCAGCCACCAGTCCATGCTCTCCTTTTCAAGGCATCCCCTGTTTTATGGGAATTTTGCTGAACACTCATTCAAGCCGAGCAATCCCCTAAAAAACTTGGATCACCTCAGGAGTGGAAAGCCCCAGACATGGGAGATTCTGGATGCTGCTCATGCCCTGTCCATGTCTGCATCCCACTTTTTTTTCCTTTTAAACTTCCAGGACTATCCACAACAACTTCCCACCGGCCAAGTTAAACCCTGCTAAAACTCCTCCTTTGCCCTGCTGCTACTCTGAGCGATCTCATTTTTATTTTTCCACCTCCTCCATGATTTATTCCTGCCAATTAATCCCAACTAGGCAGAGAACAGAAAGTCAGGAGGGATAAAAGGAAAACTGGGATTTGCTGCTGTTAAGAACCAGCCTGACTGAGAGCAGCCTGGCAAAGCCCCTCCATATACAGGGATTACTGCATCCCTGACCCTTTCCAGGGGAGCTCCAGGTATTATTTTCCATTGATTTACCTTAATGAAAGTAATGCCCCCCTCTCTGTAGGAAGCTGACTCCAGAGCTGTCTAGGCACTGGATCCAATTAAAGGAATAAATACATCTGGCTTCTAAACAGCTCCAAGCCTGGAAAAGCCAGAGGGAAGAGAATTTTTTTTTTTTTTTTTGCATTTCTCCCTGTTGGGCTACATCCTGAGGACACCAGGGAGGATTCCTGACATCCAACCCCGCTCCTGGAAAGCCCTGGCTGCAGGGAATGCCTGGAGCACCCTGGCTTTGATGGGAGCCAGCCTGGGATTGCTTTAACCATTTGAGGCCTCAGTGCTGACTTAGAAACCCCCCCAAAGCCTGCAAATAATCCAGGCTTAGCCAGGCTCAGTTTCTAGGGAAAAGGGCACAAGCATCCCAGCAGGAATTTCGGTCGGGATTGCCATGAAGAGCAGGGAATAAAGGCTGGGGAGCAGCAGCAGGCTCCAGGCTCTGGATGTGACTGGTGGGTCATGGCTCTGGATGTGACTGTGACTGCTCCCAGGTGGGTTCTGCTGCCCCAGGCCTGGGTTTGCAGCCCTGGGAGCAGAGGAAACAAGAGCAGAGCGCTTTGTTTGCCGCCCACCCCTGGAAACGCCGCGGGTTTTCCTCCCGCACGTGGAACGAGCAGAGATGACAAAATTCACAGGGGGCTGCTGAACCAGAAGGAAGGCCTGGAAGTCTCATTTTGGTGCTAATTGGGCAAATCCAAACTGGGAGACGGCTCGTGTCGAGAACTCACATCATTATTTTCTGGAGAAAAGTGAATTCCAGAATGGTTTGGGATGGATGGGAGCTTAAAGCTCGTCCAGTGCCACTCCCTGCCATGGCAGGGACACCTTCCACTGTCCCAGGGTGCTCCCAGCCCCGTCCAGCCTGGCTTTGGACACTTCCACTCCAGTCTGAGGGAAGGACCCCTCAAACCAGGAGGAACTTCCAGCTGGAATCCCCACATGGGGAATTTCTCTGAATAAGGAGCAAGGATTTTACCAACATCTTTTCTCTTTGGAGCAGAGTGTGAGGATCTCATCCAGGTTTCCCTAATACCAGGCGTTCCCCCTAATTCCCTGCAGATTCAGTCACTCCAGGGAGATAAAAGGAGCCATTTCAATGCCCTAAAATCAACAATCTAGTGACCCATTGGGAAGGAAACCCTTTCCTTTGGTCTCGGATTTATCCCAGAATTATTTATCCCGTTGATTTCAGCTTTCAATCCATCTTTTCCTTTCCTCCTGGCTGACACCAAGGGCCTTTTCTGGTTCAGCTGCCCCCTGAGCCTGGAGGTGGGAGCGGGGCAGAGCCAGGGCGCAGGACGCGGCGTCCGGTACTCACCGGCATGGTGGGGTGGACATCTGCCTGTCCCTACAGAGACAACACAGCAGGTCAGGGTCAAAGGAACAACAGCAGAGCAACAGGAGAAAGAAAAAAAGAAAGAAAGAAAGAAAGAAAAGAGCTCAAAGGGCAGCAGAGGTGCTCAAAACCCCCCCCACAGTGCTCCAACGGCGGCTCCGACATCGGCGAAGGAAAATGGGGGAACCTGGAGCTGCTTGAGGAGGAGGAGAATAAAGAGCCACGAGAGCAGCTGTGTTGTTACTCTGTCACAGAATCCTGGAATGGGTTGGGTTGGATGGGATCTTAAAGAGGAGCCTGATCCAAAAATCTCCCACTGTCCCTATGTCCAGCCTGGCCTTGGGCACTGCCAGGGATCCAGGGGCAGCCACAGCAAATCTGGGAATTCCAGCCCAGGCAGG
>JAOTQZ010001615.1:67744716-67757402 GCA_026546895.1 Pogonocichla stellata | reverse complement strand
GGGGCCGCGGGGCAGAGCCGCGCACCGGGCAGGGAGCGCGCACCGGGCAGCGCCGGGTGGGCACCGAGCGGTGCCTGCCGGCCCCGGGACTGCGGAAATCGGGAACCGGGAACCTCGGAGGCTGCGGTTCCTGCTCTCCGAGAGCCCCGGCATGCCGGTGCCCACATTTCCTTCTGCTCACCCCCGGCGCTGCCAGCCCCGGTGCGGGCAGGTCCGTGCACCGGCGGGGATCTGGCGGCACATCCCGGGCTTTGCCGTGCGGGGTGGCGGCTCTGAGTCCTGCGTGTCCCGCCCTCGCACCTCGGCCCGGGCGGTGACACCGGAGTCACGTTATGGCTGTTTTGGCCGATCCCGCACCCACCCCATCTCCCTCTCCCGCGGGGCTCTCCTTGCCCTCCCGCTGTTCTCGAGGCCGGTTTTTGGTCAGGGGGTCAATCCTGGGGCTGGGGGTGACCCCAGAGCAGGCTCAGGTTGCAGGGGGGTTTGGGGACATGCGAGGGGGTGGGGATGCAGGGAAGGAGCCGAGTGCTGGCTCCGAGGGGCTGCTGGAGAGAGACGTGTCAATCTGTGGGAGCAGCAGCAGGATTTGGGGGGCTCAGAGGGTCCCAGGGCAGCGTGGCCATGAGGGGGTGAGAGCCTGGAGCCAGTGGAGCCACTAGGGTCGGACAGGGCCAGCAGGAGGAAGGAAGTGGCTGGTGCCGAGCTGTTGCTCCACGCGCTCTCCTGGTGCTGCAGGAGCTGGACAGGGCACAGAGCCAGCGCTGGCACAGCTGGGCCTGGTGCTCCGAGGGGTGGGATGGAAATGTGGGCGAGCCAGACCCAGCCACGATGGCAGAAACCTTGTCCCAGCAGTGCTGGTTCTAGCCACGGCTCCAAGTGACTCCTCGTGCCATGGGGTGGCTGGAGAATTCCATGCTCCCAACTCCAGCCCCATGCCCTGCTTGGGGCTGGGTGCTCACCCAAAGGGGTCTCTGTGCCACCCCATGACCCACCCCAGTGACCAGAACCACCTTGGCAGTGACCCCTGGCCCACACCTGTTGGGAAGGATGAATCAGGAAAACCTTATAAATGTGATTGCCTAGCAAAAGATTTTGAGAATATGGAAACCATAAGCGAGATTGAGATAATAGCAATTTTCGACTGAGTGGATGAGAGCAGCAATGTGGGTGCTTGAAGATCTTCTCCCTTTGTTAAGATAATGCAAATACCAAAGAGCCAACAGAGACCCTCTCCAGGCATGACAGGAAGGGTCTGAGATAAGGTTTAGAGATAAGAAAGCAGTAAAACATGGCAATGTAGCAATTCCTATAGGTTGCATGTAAATATTAGAGAATTTGTATCTTGTATTAGATTCGTTAGTGGAAATTAGAATATTCAACATAGAAGAAGATTTATTGTGTTGTAAACAGGAAAATCTCTCTTACCTCTCTTTCTTCACTCTCTTACTTCGTTCTTGTACTTCCCTCTCTTATCTCTTAGAACTCCTAACCCCCCACTCTCTTTCTGCCCTGCTCTGAGCTGCGGCTGGCAGCTCCCAGCAGGGCCCTTTATACCCACGCCCTATGCAATAAACTGCAAACTTCAAGACCAGAATATAGAGAGCGCCTGGGTTTGTCCTGACCACCGTCCACCCCCATCAAGACCTGCCACAGCCACCCTTGGGTGGGTGGTGTGGGGGTCCCGGGGGCTCCATCCCCGCCGCACGTGGCAGGGGCAGGATGGTGGGGTGGGACCCCCGCGCTCAGAGCGCACTGAGGAAGCGGAGGTTTCACAAGCTGGGGGTACACGTGACACGGGGAGTGTGACAGGAGGAACCACCAGTGGCCCTGCAGCGCCCCGGTCCCCGCGGCACGGCCCCGGTGGCCATGGCGCCCTGGCTGCCCACCAAGGAGAAGTATGGCGTGGGTGAGTGGGGGCTGTGGGTGCTGAGCCCTCTGGGGGTTTCCACGGGGCTGGAGGGGCACAGGCCTGGTGGAATGGGGGGCTCAGGGTGAGGTGACATCCGTGGTACCCCCTGGATCTGGTGGTGGCAGCTGGGTGATGGCAGCCGAGCTGGTGCTGTTGGGAGGTGATGTGAGGAGGGGTCCCTGCAGTGCTGGCGCTGTCTGCAGGAACAAACAGGGGTAGCGGGGGCTGCAGGGCTGGTGACAGAAGGCTCAGGGAAGGGGGCCAAGCAGGACAGGTGCCAGCAGGACCCACGCACCAGGAGGCTCCAGAGCTGCTGCTGGTGGGGGTGGGAAGCACTGGGGTGGTTCCAGTCTCTCCAGGCTGTAGGTCTGGGCTCAGCCCGGCTGCTGAGGCTCTGGGGGGGGCTTTGAGACACCCCAATAATTTTCCTCAGGTTCCAGCTGGGGCTTTGCAGCTGCCTCAGTCTTGGTGATGGCAAAGCCCTGGGCACCCCCTCTCCTTGCAGCACCCCCAGCTTGGGCCCCCTGTGCCCTGTACCAGCCCTGGGCTCCCCCACTCCCTGCAGCACCCCCGGCTTCTGCTGCCTCTGGCAACCCTGTGCTTCTTCCCGTTTCTTGTGGGTTTCCTGCATCCTTTCCCTTGCACTTTCTGCAGTGCTGGAGCGAGGGCTGAGCTGCTGCAGGGTCCTGGGCAGCACCTGAGTGAGGGCTCAGCTGCTGCTGGT
Organism: Pogonocichla stellata; assembly: GCA_026546895.1. Classification (NCBI taxonomy): domain Eukaryota; kingdom Metazoa; phylum Chordata; class Aves; order Passeriformes; family Muscicapidae; genus Pogonocichla; species Pogonocichla stellata. Next base: position 67,754,769 of record JAOTQZ010001615.1, on the reverse strand, counting down.
CCCAGCTGGCTCAGGGTCTTTGTGGGGAGTTCAGGGCGATGGGAGGGGTCCTGTGGGACCTTGGGGCTGCTGGTGCCCCAAGGTGTGAGGGTCAGCCTGAGGGGTCCCGATGAGGCAGGTGGGTCTGGGGGTGCTGCAGTATGAGCTGGTCCTGGCTGAGACTTGGGGTGGGCACAGGCATGGTCCTAGGGTGCAGGGACTGTCCCCCCTGGGGGCCAAACTAGGGCTGCCTGCCCCAGAGCTGTCCCTGGGGCCAGAAATAGCGACAGGGACAAGCACAGCACAGCCAGGCAGGAAGTGGCTGGCCACTGGAGAGCTCCTGTCCCCACCACCCCCCTCGCCTGCCACCAGCTCTGCTGTCCCCAGACACCCTGGTGTCCCTGAGCCACCTGGGCAGGGGCTCAGCTGGCACTTGCCTCCCTTGTGCCAGGAGCAGGACTCACCAGGGTGTGGGTGGCAGGCAGCGGGTGTCCCATAAGGGACTCCTGAGTGCCAAAAGGGGTCTGGGGGCTCCTGCTCTGCCCAGCCCTATCCAGGCTGTGCTGTGGCTCTCCTGGGGTGTGGGGTCGGGAGGGTCTCACACTGTTTGTAGTGTTGAGGCTCTGCCCCATCTCTCAGGGCAGAATGGGGCCTGCTGGGGTGCGTTAGGGGCACTTAGCCCATGGGGTGCAGGTGCACAGGGCCTGGGGGCTGGTGAGGGGCTCCAGGCAGGGATCCCAACTCCCAGCCCCTCTTCCCACAGCCGTGTGGAACTTCCCGCGCACCAAGGAGCATCACCTGCCGCTGCAGATCGGGGAGATGGTGCACATCCTGCAGGCCTCCGAGGGTGAGGGGGACCCCCGGGTGCACCCCAGCGTGGGTTCCTGCACCCTCCCTGCAGCAGGGGCCAGGACCCCCAGCCTGGCTGACCATGTCCCCTCCCCTCGCAGGCTGGTACTGCGGGTACTCGCTCCGGAACAGGGCTGCCCGGGTAGGTGAGGGCGTGCCGGGGTTTTGGAGGCAGCAGGGGCACTGCTGGTGGCTTTCTCTGTCCCTGCTGGGTGTCTGTGGAGGCAGAGCATGGACAGCAGCTTGTCCTGTCCACGGGGGGATGTTGGGGGTTCGAGGGGAGCAGAGGGCACGGCAGGCTGGGCACCCTGTGGCATTGGGAGCACCCAGCCGTGCCCTCCTGAGGGACATCTCCCATCCCGGGGGTGCCGACGGCTCTGGCTCCTTCAGGGCATCTTCCCGGCCTCGCTGATCCGGCTGAAGGGCGCCGCGGTGGAGCAGCGGGGGTAGGTGCAGGGCAGGGGCAGGGACGGTGGGCTCCACCTTCTGCCCCGTGCGGGGTCCCTGCGGTGCTGGGGTTCTCCAGGGGTCCCTGCGGTGCTGGGGCGCTCCAGGGGTCCCTGTGCCCCCCCCCAGGGTGGAGGAGAGCGTGGAAGAGAGCACCCCCACGGTGCAGGAGATCACCACCACGCTGCGGGAGTGGGCTACCATCTGGAAGCAGCTTTATGTGGTGAGGGTCTGGGTTTTTGGGGGGGATGTGGGAGCGGGGTGGGGGACCCCCGGTGACCCCGTGGTGCTGCCGCAGGCCGGGCAGACGGAGCGGTACGGGCAGGTGAAGCGGATGATGCAGGAGCTGATGGAGCAGCGCTCGCAGCTGCTCTCGGGGACGCTGCCCAAGGACCAGCTGCTGCGGCTCAGGAAGGAGGTGACCGGCAAGATGGACTACGGCAACAAGTGAGGGCAGGGACGGGGCACAGGGACCTCAAATCTGCCTCTGGCACAGGCTGTGCCGTGCCCAGGTGCGCTCCCTGGTTGTCACTGTGTCCCCATCATCCCAGCTGGCTCACCGATGGCTGGGGACAATAAGTGTGCCACCAGCTGCTCAAGCCACCTGGCTGAGGGTTATGGCTGGGACAGGAATGTTCCTGGTGCTGCCAGCTCCTGTCCCCTTTGCCAGCCGGATCTGTCCTGCCCCCTCAGACCCTGTGCAAGGACAAGTGAGTCCTGGTGGGACACACGGACCCGTGTGCCCCCAGTTCTGCCTCACCCCATCCTGGACCCTGCAGGATCCTCGCGCTGGACCTGGTGGTGCGGGATGAGGACGAGAACATCCTGGACCCCGACAGGACCAGCGTCATCAGCCTCTTCCAGGCGCACAGGAGGGCGGCACAGACCCTCACCCAGCGCATCCAGGAGGAGACGGTGAGGGCGCTGCACCCAGAGCCTGATGTCCCCTGTGCCAGGGGATGTGACATGGGCTGAGCTGCGGGGCTGAGCCACCTTGTGCCCCCCACCTCGTGCCCCCCAGAGCCCGCAGCAGACAGCACCGGGCCATGGCACCCACGGGGCTGCTTCGCCCTCCCACAACCTCTACCTCTGCGTCCGCAATTTCGTCTGCCACATCGGGGAGGAGGCGCAGCTCTTCATGGCGCTGTACGACCCCGGCGAGCAGCGCATCATCAGGTGGGGTCTCGGGGCACAGGACGGTGGCCGTGCTCTGCTGGGTGCTTGTCCTGCTGCTCCCTGTGGCTCCCCTCAGGCTGCCCCATCCTGCCCAGCCCAGAAGGACCCAGCGGGTGTCACGGGGGGAAGGGGCACGTCCCTTCCCAAAGGGCTTCTCCAGAGGGGGAGGGCTCGTCGTGTGGCCATCAGCCATATCCCGTGGGACAGCCCGTGGCTAGTCCTGTGTTGGAGTCAGTGACTCACTAAAGTCAGTCACTTACTAAAAGCGTTAGAACTCACTCTAAAATTACTAACTTACTTCTACTTAAATGTCTAATTTATGTGTGAGACGCTTATTATACTTCAATCCATCCAAAGGCTTTAATTCAATCCCTGCACTCTGATTTCTCTCTGAAGAATTCAGAGAGACCCCTGACTCACTGACTCCAGCAGTCCTGCCCCAGGCACTGGTGAGGTGGCCACGGCGGTGACTGGGGACAGCCAGGCTGGGCCGGTGCCTGTGCCGCGACTGGGGACGCTGGTGGGCGGAGGGGTGTGTGCGGTGGGAGCTGCCAGGGGCTCTGCCATCCTGGTGCCCACCAAACCCATCACCCGCCCCGCAGCGAGAACTACGTGATCCGCTGGGCCAGCACCGGGGTCCCCCAGGACATCGAGCTGCTCAACAACCTCAAGGTCGTGTTCACGGTGAGCGCAGACCCTGGAGAGGCTGCGCTGCTGCCTCCCGCCGCCCCCTCCTGCCCATCTGCAGCATTTGGAGTGCCTCGTGTCCCCCTGCGAGAAGCCGAACCCTCACCAAACCCTCTGCTCGTGTACCCCCGGCCCCTCCGCAGACCCCTGCCTTGGCACCGGGATGTGGCGCTGCCCCTCGGGGTCCCCTCCCGGTGCTGGGGGTCTCGGGGTGCCCCGTCCCCGCTCGTCCCACCCTCCTCGGCACTCGCTGACTCAGCGCTTTGGCTGCAGCGCAGCGCTGACCCCCGGGACGCTGCGGAGCCATCGATATGCAAATGAGCCGGGAAAATCGATGTTAATGAGCAGCATCAGCACTTCGGCTCCGCTGCCCATGGGCTCTCGCCCATCTCTGCCCTCTGCTCTGCTCGCTGCTGTTGTTGTGGCGTGTCCCTGTCCCTTCTCCTTAGCGCCGCTGGAAGGTTTTGGCGCGGGGGCAGCACCCGAGGGACGCGATTCCCTCCCCAGTGTCTCCGAAGCTGGGGTACGGGGCCACCCTGACATCCTTACACCGTGCCAGGTTGCCCCCCACTTGCCAAACTGCCTGGGCTAGGGTGGCCCGTTGGAAACATCGGTCCTGGCATTGTCCCCATCCCTGGGCTTTGGCACTCCTGGGGTGCACAGAAGCCTCCAGGGCAGCGGGGCTGTGTGCCCACCGTCCCCACAGTGCAGGGCAGCAGGGACCCATCTGTGCCCGCTGGTTCCCCCTGCGCAGCCCTGGGCACCCCGTGGTCACCAGGGTGACACGGCCGCTGTCCCCCAGGACCTGGGCAGCGCGGACCTGAAGCGGGAGCGGCTGTTCCTGGTGTGCCAGATCATCCGAGTGGGGCGCATGGACCTGCGGGACAGCCACAGCCGCAAGCTCAGCACGGGTCTGCGCCGGCCCTTCGGCATCTCAGGTGGGAGGGGGGGGCTCCATGGAGACCCCCGGGGACTGCCGTGCCACCACCCTGGCACCGCCCCACCCACCACACCAGGCTCTGTGATGTCCCTGGGCTTCTCCCACTGTCGCCTATCCCTGCCTGCAGACCCCAACCCTCTGCATGGCTGTCCCCACACTGTCCCCCCCGGGCTGTCCCTGCCCAAGGGACACAACACAGCCCTGTCCTGGCACAGGGGAACCCCAGCACAGCGCTGCTGAGGTGTCCCCAGAACAGCCCTGGGGAGATCCCCTGCCTTCACCTCCTCCCATGATCCTGTTCGGGACCACGGTGCCACCTCTGTGTCACTGCAGTGATGGACATCACCGACATCACCAAGGGGACGTGTGACAGCGACGAGGACAAGCAGCACTTCATCCCTGTCCACCTGTGAGCCCCATGGGTGTGGGGAGTGCTGGTGGGGCAGCAGGCAGGGAGCAGCACCCCAGGGCCTGGCTGGCATGGGGACAAGAGGTGCAAGGATCAAAGAGAAAAGGTTTTTTCCCCTAATTTTTTTGTGGCTTTTCCAGGGTGGCTGCTGATGGTGATTTCCTTCACAATATGATCCGGAAGGTGGTGGAGGGGAAGGACATCAACCACAAGGGACAAGGTAGGGACCCTGTGTCCCCTGTCCCCATGCTGTGCCATAAGACTCTTCCTGTGCCATCTGCTTGTCCCATAAGGCACTCCCTGCAGGGTTGAGGACTTGCTGTGGCCCCTGGTGGCCCTGGCTCCCGCAGCTCTTGCTGTCACCCCTTATAAAATCACTGTGGTCCTTACAGGGCTCTGGGTGTCCCTGAAGATGCTGTGGGGAGACCTGAGCCAGGTGAGGAAGGACCACCCACACCTGGTGGACCGCAGCACGGCAGTGGCTCGCAAGCTGGGCTACCCGGAGGTCATTATGCCAGGCAGGTGTGGGGGGGACAAGCCCGGGGGTCTCTGGGGATGCCAGCATGGTGCCAGGACGTGGCTGACGGGGATGTCCCCCCCAGGTGATGTCAGGAACGACATCTACCTGACACTGGTGCAGGGAGAGTTCGACAAGGGCAACAAGAAGACGCAGAAGAACGTGGAGGTGACCGTGTGTGTCTGTGACGAGGCAGGAAATGTGATGCAGGTATGGCAGGTGTCCCCTGTGTCACCTCACCTTGGGTGTGGCAGGTGTGCCCTGTGTCACCTCACCTTGTAGAGCCAGCAGCTCCAGTAGCAAAACCGGCTGGAGGAGCCTCCTGGAGCTGCCCAGAATAGAGAACTGGAAATAGAACAAAGATATGGGAAAGTGCTGTGAAGCACATAGAGAGAAAATTGTCCTCCCCTGGGGACAGGGCCACCCCCAGTGTCCCCAGGACAGGCAGGGGGGAAGGAGCTGGGGGCAGGCAGGAGGGCAGGGGTGTCAGAGCTGAGTGTCACCTCCCCAGGCTGGGTCTTGCCTCTCTCCAGGTGTTCTGACACCAGTTCTGGCTCCTGAGGAATGGGCTGGAATTGCTGAGGGCCCAGCTGGGCCAGTCCAGAGATGCATCCTCCATCTCTACCCACAGGGCCAAGCCCTGATGTGCCCTGGGAGGGCCCTGTGTCCCTTCAGAGGTGGCACCAGGCCTGGTGGAGGTGGAGGGGATGGATTTTAGGAAGGTGTGGGCAGGGGGGTTTGGGGCCTGGCAGGGATGGGAATTCTCCCTCCCTGTGAGGCCATTTGGGCTGATCCTGAGCTGTCTCCTCCTGGCAGAACGTGATCCACGCAGGGGCAGGGGACAGCCCCACCAGCCACTACCGCTCTGTTGTCTACTACCAGCAGCGGCACCAGCGCTGGATGGAGACCCTGAAGGTCTGGGGAGCCCCGGGGCACAGGGGCTGGGGTGGGACAGGGCTGCAGCCCCTCCAGGCTGGGGCACTCCCTCCTCTGCCACAGGACCCTGCTGCTGCAGGGGGTCCCCTTCAGGGCAGGTGTTTTGGGGAGCAGTCCTTGGTCCCAGCTTGGAGGTGCTGCCAGGGTCACAGCATGAGCCCCAGGTGAACACCCAGCATGACCCTGTCCCCATCCCAGTGCCCCCAGTTCAGCCTCACTGGTTGACTGGGAAGGATGTGGGGCTGGTTTGCAGCAGTGGATGGGTGGTACAGAGGGGCATTGCCCAGGTGGGGGCTCAGCCCATGCCCCCTGCCCTCACCTTGGCACACATTCCCACCCAGGTTGCTGTTCCCATCGAGGACGTCCACAGGACCCACCTGAGGTTCACCTTCCGCCACCGCTCCTCCAGCGACTGTGAGCATCCCTTGCTCCAAGCCTTCCTCCCAGCATTGCCTCTCCCTGCCTGCAGGTGTGTCCCTGGTCCCCTCCCAGTCCCCCTCCCCTCACCCTGTGTGTCCCCCCCAGCCAAGGACCGCAGCGAGCGGATTTTCTCCATGGCCTTTGTGAGGCTGATGCGCCCCGATGGCACCACCCTGCGGGATGGGGAGCACGACCTGGTGCTGTACAAGGTATGGGGGGGGGGGTCACAGAGCCCCCAGAAGTGTGGGGGATGTGGGACAGAAGCATTTCTGGGGCCAGGGTCTCTATCCCTGCCTGAGCCACGGTGCTGGTGGCACGTACCCAAAGTCCCCGAGGGTTTGCAGTGCCTCCCTGCCGCCCTCGCTCTCCTTGGTGGCAGGGCTCCCTGCACACAGCGTCGCCAGTCCCTGCGCTGCTCCTTTGGAATGACAAGTTTGGTTTGGGAAAAGGTGATTTAAGCGTTTGTGACGGGGAGGGAACGTCCCCGTGGTGTGGCTGCGCTTCACCTGATTTCACCAGCCCTGCCTCTGCTCGGGTTTGCTGTGGGAGAGTGGAGGGGAGGGAAAATCGCTGTTCATTTGGGGAAAACACAGCTCCAATGTGAAGCCCCTGAAGGTGCTGCCCCCTTACCTGGTGTCCCCTCCCCAGACTGGGGCTGCTGTCCAGAGCAGAGGAGGCAGAGCTGGTCCTGCTGCCAGGGCGAGCTCAGGGCTCTTCCCTGTGTGTTGACACCTTCCAGGGTCCCTGCCTGGCCATGGAACTCCAGTGTCCCTGGGGGTCACCTGCTCCCCCATCCCTGGGCTGCTGCATGGGAGTGTTCTCTGATTTTGGCAACGTGACCACAGTTTCTCCAGGCAGAGCCACTTTCCTCCCTGAGTCTTGCCTTTTTTTGGGATGAGCCAACCAGTCCCAGGACAGGGACAGACCACTCTGTTCCTCCCTGAGGCTCCTGCACATTTGAAATCATTATGATGTCCCTCCTCCCTGCTTTATTTTTGGGCAAAAGACCCAATTCTTTAACTGCTGCCATCGCCCTCGGCGCTGGCTCTGGTCCCTGCCTCTCTGGGGACTGTCCCCTCCGCAGCAGGAGCATTGGGCACCTTTGGGATGTGCCAGTGCTGGCTGTGGCAGTGAGATCAAACCTCCCACATCTCCCTGCTAGGAGAACAAATCCCCCCCACCTCCCTCCCTGGGGGTCCCTGTTCCCCCCAGAGAGCTGTCCCTGCCCTGCTGAGCCACCACGTCCTGAGCTGCTCCATCTCTCCCTGTCTGACTCCGGCTCTTCCCGGCAGACACCGGGGGCTGGATTCTGGGAGTCAGAAGCTATTTCATCTTTTTATCTCTGCTTGCCAGGGGAATGTGAGTGAAGGGCTTTTAGCTGCTCAGACCTCTTGATCTCCAGCTGGTCTGAGCTCCAGCCAGTTTTCCCTGGGAAGGAGCACAAGGCTCCTCTGTGTTGGCTGCTCGTAGCAGGTGTCCTGGAGGGGAAAAACCAACAGCAAACAGCTCTGTCACCTCCATCTGACCTTCAGCTGGAGGGGTTTCACCCTGCGAGGCTGCAGGCAGAGGGAAGGATGGATGGCTGTGAGCTGCAGCCTGGCTGGCTGGCTCTGGTCATCCCCCATGTCCCAGTGAATTTGATGCTCGTTTTTCTAGAGATGAACATCTAATTCCTCATTGAATCAAGGCTTGTCAGCTGTTTGCACACCCTGAAGTGATGACACAGTTTTTTAAAGATTGATGATTATCTAACTTTATAAATGTATGTCTATTATTTAAAGTATTATTGATTGTTGTATTGTGTTTTACCTGCAGAAATTTGTGAACTTTGAGTTTGGTTTGTTTTTTTTTAAGTGGGGAAAACAGCAGTATTGTAGATTTTTTTGTTAGATAATAGTTAAAGGAAAATATGAAGTTCAATTATATGTTATGCTTTTGCTTTGCTTGCTTTTAGTAGTACAGATTTGTCAATTAGCCAACTTAAAGTAAGTGTTTAAGTAACTTCAATTAATATGTTGAGTTTAAATACCATATGTCTGTCCAACACTACCCCAGGAAAACTCTTTGTCCTAGAGTGGCCAAGGAGCAGAGAAGGTCATTCAGAGTCACCCCAGTGAGTCTCCTGATGAACATTTTCAGCTTAGAGTAGGGGACACAGCAATAGGCTAGTGTGTGGCTGTGGAGGCCCTGGTGTGTCCATAAAGGTGGGGGATGTAGGGTGACAGTGATGTTGTAGGATTTGCTGTCCTGAGCACCTGCAATGTGTCCTGCTCCATGTCAGTGTCCCACTGCGTGTCCATCCCTGCAGCACTGCCCACGACTGCTCCATTTCCAGCCTCAGACTCCTCTTTTCACTCTGCTCCTCCTGCCTGTTGTCCTGTCCCCACTGAGTGACATGAGCTGGGGTTTGGTGTCACCCCCACCTGATTGTCCCAGCTGAGCAGGGTGTCCCTGCTCTCCAGGGGGCAGCCTTGTGGGATCAATGTGGGGGAGCCAGAGGGTACCATGGGGTCAGAACTGTCCCCGGGGGCTCCAGCTGTGACCTGCGTTGTGCCCTGCAGGGTGACAGCAAGAAGCTGGAGGATGCCAGCACGTACCTGTCCCTGCCCTCGGAGCGGAACCTGCCGGAGCCAAAGCTCCTCTCCGGCTCCTCCTTCCGTGTGAGCGGGGCCACGCCCGGTTTAGCCGTGTCCGCCCGGGACAGCTTCCAAATCTCCACGCTCGTCTGCTCCACCAAGCTGACCCAGAATGGTGAGTCCTGGCTCCCCATGCTGGGGGAGGTGGGGCTGTGTCCCCTCCCTGGTGATGTTCCCACCCGCTGGATCACGCTTGTGATGTTTGAGGTGAAAACAGTGGGAGCCGTGAGTGCTCACTGAGTGTTTGGCCATGGTCAGAGTGCCCAAGAATGTTCCTAGGGAGATCAGCTCGATCTGGGTATTTTTTGGGGGCTGCCAACCTCTGGAGAGGAGCAGCAGTGAGTGGAATTCCCACTTGAATGTGGCTGCTGCAGGCTCCTTGTCCTTCCTTCGAAATTGAGGTGGGAATTGGAGCTCTGTGGTTCAACCCCCATTCCTGGGTTAGCTCAGGGGAGTTTTCAGCCCTAGCCTGCTCAACACAGATCAGGACATCTCTGAAGATTTGTGCCCCCTTGGCCCTGACACCTCCCCCTTGGCCAGTGGGGACTGCTGGGCTCTCCTCCCACCTGCTGCAAGGCTGGGAGATGAGAATGGCTCATCCTGCTCTGGGGGCTCGGGGGACATGGCCTCGTGGTGTGGGGATGTGACACACGGTGACACGTGGCTGCAGGGCACTGTGGTTCAGTGTGGAGGGGTCAGGGATGAGGCTGCTCCATTAATTCCCTTCCTGCAGCACAGTTTTGTCTCCCACAGCCACGACCTATTTAAAGTTTGTGCTTTATGGTCCTGGCATCAGGGGATTTCAGCACTGAGCAGTGGTTGTGTGAGGGGGTTCTGGCTGTTCCTGGGCAGCGAGGATGGGATGGGGGAGCTGGGGGTTGGTAACTGTCCTGGTTTGAAGGACAGGTGTCTGCCAATAAGGGCAGAAGCTTCTCTTTGAAATGGAGAATGTAAACCCTCTCCCTCCAAATTATTATTACAATTTTGAAATTAAGGGGCTCTCAGGCAAAGAGATGGGAATTAGGAATAACAGTTCTTTACTAGGAAAATTAAAATA
>JAOTQZ010001615.1:67707294-67718715 GCA_026546895.1 Pogonocichla stellata | reverse complement strand
GCCGCGGTTCCCGTACCGGCACCGGGAGCGGTGCGGTGGCTGCGCGCCCCGGTCCTGCGGGCCCCCATGTGCCGGTGCTGCTGCGCGGGGCAGCGCTCGGCGGGGCGGCGGCACCGCACGGAGTCCCGAAGGAGCGGGAGCTGGTGCGGTTTGATCCGTTTGATCCACAAGAGAATTCCCTGCAAACCCCTCGTAGCCCAGGGCTGGCCGCGGGCGCACGTTGCTTCCCCGCGGCTACGCCCCATCCCGAGGAGCTCCCGGGGCTGCCCAGGGGCTGGTGGTGCGAAGCCGGAGCCCTTGGCCAGCAGCAGCATCACATCCCTCCCCGAACAGCCCGCTGTGGTGTGCCTGTGGTTGGCAATGGGGCTCCGTCCCCGCCGGCATCCAGGAGGAAGCTCCGGCAGTGCCAGGGCTGGAAGGTGCCGGGATGGGCTCACAGGGCTCACGGCACGGCAGTCTCTGGGGATGGGTTGGCGTCTGAAGTCACCCACAAAGTTCTATCAGTGACACCGAGGCACGGCAGGGCCATCACTCTCCCTGAGCATGCCAGGCGATGCTCTTACCCCAGAAACAGCTGCCTTTTCCTGTAGCTTCCAGCCTCGATGTATCTCTGGGACAGCTTTTTGGGCAGCACCCACTTATGCACGCTCCACTTGTGTTGCTAAAAGGCTGGGAGCCTCCTGGAGTGGAGCTGAGGGCTCAGTTTGGAACCCTTCACTGGAGGCACTGCAGAAAGAACCTGCTTGCCATTTTCAAAATGCCCTTATATCTACAGACAGCCTTAAATTATCTCAAAAATGACAGAGGTGCTTCAGCACCACTCGATAATTACACCTGCATCCCCCTGGCATCATGGTGGATGCAGGAGTGGGATGCACAGTCTGGGAACTGGACATGAATGGGCCAGGAGGAGAGGTCTGGGGAAGGAGGGATCAGGGAAGGTGGGGGTGAACAGACCCCAAGGCAGTTGGGGCTCTGGGTTACAAACTGGAGGAACAAAGGCAGTGTCCTGTTCCATGGTGCAGCTGCAGGACCCAGCAGGGCCTGACCAGCTCCTCTCCCCCAGAGCCACTACGTGGCCTGCATGGCCGCCATCCTGAGCCAGATGGACAAGGACCACTACAGCACCTACATCCAGGCATTCCCCTCCCGGCCTGAGCTGATGGTGAGTGCTGCCCCACGGCAACGCCTCTGGCACCAGCACCTCCCTCACAGCATCCCCTGGAGGGCACTGCAGCCCAGCACAGCTCCTGACATCTCTCCCTCCCCTGCAGGACTTCCTCATGGAGACTTTCATCCTTTTCAAGGACCTGATTGGGAAGACAGTGTACCCCGGTGACTGGATGGTGATGAACATGGTGCAGAATCGGTGAGGGATTCTGCAGAGTGGGGAGGGACCCGCAGGGTGGGTGTTAGCGCCTGGGATGCCTCGGGACAGGTGGGCACTGGAGCATGGCTCTGGGTGTGCTGGGCAGTGTTTGGGGGCACTGAAGTGGGCACAAAGGACCTCCCCCACTGTGTGATGATGGGCACAGCAGGCTGGGCAGTGGGCACTGCCCTCACCCAGTGCCGTGCTCACTCGCCCCAGGGAGTTCCTGCGTGCCATCAACCACTTTGCCACCACCTTAACCGAGATGTTCCTGCACAACAGCGACTTCGAGCTGCAGGTGGGTGTGTGCTGCCTCAGTCCTGCTTCGGGCCCGGAGAGCCTGGCACTCATCCATCCCTGTGCTTCCGCTGCAGCTTTGGAACAACTATTTCCACCTGGCCGTGGCTTTCCTCACCCAGGACTCCCTGCAGCTGGAGAACTTCTCTCCGGCCAAACGCAATAGTATCCTGGCCAAGTGAGTCCCCATCCCGCCCGCCCAGCCACACCTCGGGTCCCTGCCCCGGGCTGCCACCGCGCCACGAGGTCAGGGATTTTGGGATGAGCTGTGCACACGCGGGGCTGCAGAGCGATGCTGACGGACCCCTGTCCCGGCAGGTATGGGGACATGAGAGCCACGATCGGAGCGTCCATCCGGGACATGTGGTACAGCCTCGGTGAGCCACGCTGTGCAGTGATGGGGGATTTTGGGGTCTGTGTGGGCTGATGTCCATCAGCAGCGTCCTCAGATTGGGAGTGGGAGCGGGGTTTGGACATGGGAGCCTGCATGGGTGTGGATCTGCCCCCCCAGCTCTCCTTGTCCTCCCAGGCCAGCGCAAGATCGAGTTTATCCCGGGCATGGTGGGTCCCATCCTGGAGATGACGCTGGTGCCGGAGCTGGAGCTGCGCAAATCCACCATCCCCATCTTCTTCGACATGATGCTGTGCGAGCAGCGGCTCACCGGGAGCTTCAGCCGGGTGAGGGCCAGGCAGCTCCTGGGGGAGCAGGATGGGGTGGGATGTTGTGGGAACCACCCACAGCAGGGGAGTGGCACGGCCAGGGAGTGGGAATGAGAACGGTCTCTTTAGGATGTCTCTGAGCTCAGCCCATCTTTGTGCATCCTCTGCGCAGTTCGAGGATGAGATCCTGCGCAGGCTGGACAGCGAGGTGGAGGGCGGCCGCGGGGACGAGCAGTACATGCAGCTGTTCAAGAGCATGTGAGTGTGCAGCGACATCCCCGCCACCTTCCCGCCACGGCACGGCCCTTTGCTGTCACCATTCCCTGCCATCCCACTCCTCCTCACTCTGTACTCTGCCCGGAATGTGCCACAGACAAAAGGAGGAGGGGGAAGGCTGGTGCCTGAGCACCTTCGTGTGCTCCTTGCCCCTTCCTGCCCCAGGCGATGCTCCTGCCCCCAGTGACACCCCTGCCTTAGGAATTACCCTGTGCCTTAAGTGAGACCCCTGCCCTGGGCGATGTCACTGCCCCAGGTGTTATCCCTGCCCCAGGAATTACTCCTGTCTCAGGTCATGCCACTGCCCCAGGTGTTATCCCTGCCCCAGGAATTACGCCTGCCCCTGCTCTGCCCAGGCTTTGTCCTTGCCCTTTGGTGCTGAGCAGGACAGGGGTGGGAGCACTGCAGAGCTGGCTGTGCAGTGGGACCCGTGGCCCCTTCTCTTCCCCAGCCTGCTGAGCTGCTGCCAGAGCCACCCTGAGCTGGCCAAGCCTGGAGAGGACTTTGTGAGGCTGGTGAGTGAGCTCCTGGAGCGGCTCCTGGACTACAGGGCTGTCATGAATGATGAGAACAAGACCTACAGCATGAGCTGCACTGTCAACCTCCTGGTGAGCACTTGTGCCCTGCTCCAGCTCCCTGAGGCTGGCAGGGCTCATCTCCAGCTCCCTGGGGCAGCCAGGGTTTGTTCCCATGCCTCCCCAGGTCCCCACAGTGCCCCTGGCACAGCAGAGAGGGGGTGCAGATGGTGCCAGAGCTGGCATCCCTTGAGAGTCACCGTGCAGCTCCCCAACCCCATCCCTGTGTGGGGATAGTTCTGGCAGCACCATGACCCAGAGGGTGGCAGTGTGTGGCATGTGCCACCTCTGGGGCCACTCAAACAGCCTCATCTGCCTTTCCACAGAATTTCTACAAGGAGATTGACCGCCAGGCCATGTACATCAGGTGAGCACAGCCCTGGGAACACCGGCAGCACCTGGGGTGGGGGGATCCCGAGCATTCCCAGTGGGATGGGGCTGGCAGAGCGACCTGAGGGGCAGGGTGATGGTGCTCTGTGTCCAAACAATGCCAGCTGTTGTGCCCCACCCACGGCTCTGCCACTCCCAGGTACCTGTACAAGCTGAAGGACCTGCACATCAGCTACGAGAACTACACGGAGGGAGCCTACACGCTGCTGCTGCACGCCCGGCTGCTCACGGTGGGCACGGGGCACTCGGGGGGGCTGTGAGGAGTGGGCAGCCCCCTGGGCTGGGTGTGACAGGTCCCTGCTCCCTTGTGCAGTGGTCAGAGGAGTCGAATGCAGCCCCGGTGCCGGGCCCGCACAGCCTCCAGCTGCACACTCAGCGCCAGCTGAAGGAGGCTCTGTACAACCAGATCATCGAGTACTTCGACCAGGGCAAGGTGAGTGTGGCCACCTGCCCTTGAGAGCCTGCAGCCTCTGAAACTCTGCAACTGGAGGGGGCTGGGCTGGCTTAGGGCAAGCCTGGCCCCCTTGCCATCGCTGCCCCTGTTCCAAGCTGCCAGACCCCATTCTCAGCACAGCCCCTCACTCCCCACTGCTGCAGAAGGGCTGGAGCTGCCCTGCAGTGAGCCTGGGCTAGATGGTTCACCCCACAGTCACTGTTCTTCATCCCATCCCTATCCCATCCTGTCCCATGGCATCCCAGCACAGTCCTTGTACTGCCAGGGGCTGGCAGCTCGGACAGCTCAGGACAAAAGTTTGATGGGGTGAGCTGGAGGTGGTGGGAAGCCCAGTCCCCATAGGAGAGCCCTCTCCACCTCCTCACACCTGCAGGGGTGCAGGTGCCCCCACAGGCAGGGTGGTCTCTGCTGGAAGTCCTTGGTGCCCCTTCCCCAGCTCACCCTGCACTGGGGGACCCTGTCCTGTCCCCTCTCTTCTCCAGATGTGGGAGGAGGCCATCCACATCTGCAAGGAGCTGGCGGAGCAGTACGAGAGTCACCTGTTCGACTACGAAATGCTGAGTGACATCCTGGTGGGTGCTGCTGGCAGGGCAGGATGGTGGGGATCAGCTGGGGGGAGTGGGGGGTCTGCAGGGCCCCATCCTGTCCTCATCCTGCCCCTGTCCTCTGCAGCAACGAGAGGCCAAGTTCTACGAGAAGATCCTGAAGGTGCTGCGGCCCAGCCCGGACTATTTTGCCGTGGGGTACTACGGGCAGGGCTTCCCCACCTTCCTGCGGGTAAGCAGAGCCAGGAGCAGCTCCCCAGCTGCCACCTCAATACCCAAGGGAAGCCACTCCCCACCTGGATGTGGAGCTGTGGACCATTCCTTACCCAGCATCCATGCCTGTCCTGCAGATGGGGCAAGGTCAGATGGTTTGAACAAGTCCAGTCACTCTCCCCCCATCCACTCGTGCTGCCACGCCCTTGTAGATGCCAAATTTGTCAGGCAGGGTTTGTCCTTAGTGACATTGCTTGGCTGGCACCAGTCCTGATTCTCCGTGTGCCTTCTTCCTTTTCCCTCTAGTTCCTGGGTTTGGGGAGATACTTTTTTCTAGAGGGGGGTGTCTTCTGCTTGGCAGCCTTTTCAGCATCCCAGTTCTCTGGGGCTCGCTGGCCCTGCTGTGGCACAGGGATGAGCTGTCACCTTCCTACCCTGTAGAACAAGGTCTTCATCTACCGGGGCAAGGAGTATGAGCGGCGTGAGGACTTTGAGATGCGGCTGCTGAGCCCCTTCCCCAATGCTGAGAAGCTGAAGAGCACATCTCCCCCTGGCCAGGACATCACCGACTCCCCAGGGCAGTGTATCCTCTGTGCACAGGGATGGGAGGGTGGCTTGGTCTCTGTCCATCACTCTCCACGTGGAGATGCCTCTCTGTGCCCCTGGGGTTCACCCCTCAGGGCTCTGAAGCCCCTCTCCCCAGCAGCCCTGTCCTGCAGTGCGTGCCCGTGGCTCCTTCACTCCCACAGACATCCAGTGCTTCACTGTGCAGCCAGCAGAGGAGGCCAAGGTCCGGCTCAGGGGCCGGAGCATCCCGGAGCAGATCACCAAGTGAGTGTCCAGCACAGGGAGCCCCTGCTCTGCTGCTTGTGGGTGAGTGGGACACAGTGGGGGTCCTCTCCCATCTCTGCCCTTTCCCCGCAGCTTCTACAAATCCAACCACGTCCAGCGGTTCAGCTACTCACGGCCTTTCAAGAGGGGCCCCAACGATCCCGACAATGAATTTGCAGTGAGTGCTGGGAGGAGTTGCCAGGACCCTCAGCTGGGAGGGACAGGAGAGCAAAGGGTCCAGAGGAGAGACAGGGGATTCCTGGTCCTGGAATGGGGAAGGTGGTGGTCCTGTGCCCATGGAGGTGGGAGCCCCCCATGCCATGGGGTGACCCAGGGTGATGGCAGAAGGGTGGGGAGTGACTGCTGCTCTTCCCACAGAACATGTGGATTGAGAGGACAACCTTCAGGACAGCCTATCCCCTGCCTGGCATCCTGCGCTGGTTCGTGGTCACCTCCACTGAAACGGTGAGGAGAGGGCTGGGGGGCAGCAGGGCCCTCCCAGGATCCTGCCAGGAGCTCAGGATGGGGCCTGGGGAGCGTGTCCTGCCTGTGCCATGCTCCACAGGCAGCAGGGACAGCTGTGAGGAGCAGCAGAGGTGCTGGAGGGGCCTCAGCAACAGCTGCTCAGGAGCCACAGCAGTGGAGATGTGATGTGCCCTGCTGGGCTGTCACAGGATGCTGCAGGCACAAGGATGTATGGCTGCATGAGTGCTGCAAGTGTGTCTGCCCTGGTGCTCAGGCTGTGCACCCCTCTGTGCACAGCTGCACCCCCAGAGTGACAGCAGTTGTTACCCAGGTTTCCTGTAGCCTCACTGCTGCCTCGTGCCCATGGGACTGACCCTGTGCTGGGAGCAGGGACCAGCATGGCCAGCACATCCCCGTGAGCTCTCACTCAGCCCCAGGCACCTGAGGGGTCTGAGGGGCCTCATGGGGTGAGATGTGCAGCCCCAGGGGTCCCTCCTGCCGGGCTGGGGAGAGCCCATCCTGCCAGCCTTGACAAGGAGGGGCAGGTGGCTGCACCAGCAAGTGCTGACCCCTCCCCGTGCACAGATCATCATGTCTCCCCTGGAAAACGCCATTGAGACCATGATGAAAACTAATGAGAAAATCATGAGTGAGATCAACAGGCATCAGAATGACCCCAGCCTGCCCATCAACCCTCTCTCCATGCTGCTCAACGGCATCGTGGACCCTGCAGTCATGGGCGGCTTCGCCAAGTATGAGAAGGTGAGGACACACAGGGGCTGAGTTGGGGCCAGCAGTGGCACCACTCTACCCTCCCCAGCCTGTGTGGGGCTGAGCCAGCCCAGCAGTGGCACTGAGGAGGGTCGTTGCAGGCTTTTTTCCAGGAGCCCTACATGCAGGAACACCCTGAGGATGCGGGGAACATCGAGAAGCTGAAGGACCTGATTGCCTGGCAGGTACCAGGTCCCTCTGGCAGGGACAGCTGCCCCCAGTGTCTGCTGTCCCTCCCCATCCCAGGGAGCCCCACGTGTCCCCGTGCTCCCACAGATCCCCCTGCTGGCAGAGGGCATCCGGATCCACGGGCAGAAGGTGACGGAGGACCTGCGGCCGTTCCACGAGCGCATGGAGCAGTGCTTCGAGCAGCTGCGGGCCAAGGTGGAGAGTCAGTACGGGCTGCGGGAGATGGTGAGTGCCACGGGGGTGGGCATGGGCAGGCACGGCTGGGGGTGACAGTTGGCCAGCCAATGCAGGTGTGGGGCAGCAGGAGCAGCTGGCTGAGGCCACAGCTGGGGCAGGAACAGGGTGAGGGCTTGGGGGATCTCAGGGTTCCTGCCTGCCCCAGAGGGGCACAGCACTGGCACAGAAGCAGGACTGGTCAGAGAGGGCACTGATGGCCCTAGGGAAGGATTGGAGCCTAGGGAAGGATTGGAGGGGCTGTGCTCTCTCATTCCTCCTGGCTGTCTCTCAGATGTTCTTTGAGGACCGGCGGAGCGGCCGACCCCGCTCCATAGCCTGGGTACCTGACTGGGACAGGCTGAGCCACGCTGGAGCCAGGCAAGTGCTGCACTGGGGAGTGCTGGTCATCCCCTCTCAGCCCCCTCAGCCCTCCCTGCTGAGCCTTCCTCACTCTGGCCCGGGTGCTTTTCTCCCACCTCCCCACTCCTCTGCCTTCCACCTTCCCTTTATGCCAAGTGCATCTTGGGGGTCTGTCCTGCCAGGCCACCACGCTGCCCTGTCCCTATGGGGGGCATGGAGGAGAGACACCCCATGTGCAGCCCCCAGGCTCACCTGGACTGTGCTGTCACCTGAACCATCCCTGCCTGTCCCCCAAACCTCCCCTGCTGAGCTGTGCCCTAGATGGTGCCTGGCTGAGTGCAGCTGCTCCCAGTGCTGCTCCAGCTGGTCCCTGCTCCTCCTTCTCCTGCTGCCCCTCACCTATCTCCATCACCCCACAGCACAGAGGCACCCCCGACCCCAAAACCTGCCGCCCGCCCCTCTGAGAGCGAGGATCAGAGGAATGAGCGCAGGGAGAACCGCGCCAGCTCCATCTTCGGGCCCCGGCGGCACGAACCACGCCAGTCCATCTCGGAGCTGCCAGAGCCCAAGGTGATGCTCAGCTCAGCCCTGGTGCTTCCCTGGGGCCCTGCTTGTACTCCCCTGGGTGTCCTGCTGCACCCAGAGCCCCTGGCCCTGCCTGCAGCAGCAGCCCCCAGCGTGGATGGGATTGCTCAAGGGGCTGGTGGCAGCTCCTGCTGTAGGGAGGGCAGGAGCAGGGGCTGGTGGGGCACAAGGATGGAGACCCACGGCTGCAGGAGCTGCCATCCAGCCTGGCCTTCCAAGGTGCTGAGCCTTCCTTCTGTGCCCCAGGATGAGAAGCGGAGACTCTCCTGCAACATGAGTGAGAGCAGCTGGAGCACGGACGGGAAACAGCCCCCGGCAAGCCGAGCTGCTGCCGGTGCTCAGCCCAGCACTGCAGGTACAACCTGCCAGGCCACCTTCCTGACAGTCCCTGCAGCCCCACGAGCAGGGCTGTGCCCTCCCACAGCACCCCCAGCACAGGTCCCCTCACCCCCTTGTGGTGGCACAGCGTGGGAGCACAAGCATGTCCCCTGCTGAACACTCCCTGCGGGGCTGCAGCCATTGATCCTGGACCTTGTGCCACTGGGTCTTGGTGCCAAGAGCTGTTTCTGGTGGGAGCCAGCCCCCTGCTCCTGGCTGGGCTCACATCCCATGGCACCTCTGCCCTGCACTGCCACACTCCCATAGGCAGAAGCCCCGACAGCCCTGGGGATTTAGAGCCCTGGGCACACTGATGGGCTCTATGCACCCCCAGGCTGGCTGAGCCTCCACCCCACCTCTCCTGCCTGCACAGGCTCATCTCTGTCTCCCACTGGCTTTGGTGGCCGTGTGAAAAGCGCCAGCAAGCTCCCCCCACTGCCCCGCAAGTTCAGCGCCGCGGTGTACGAGACATTCCTGGAGCAGAGGGATGCTGCAGCTGCAGGGAAGGTACTGCAGGGGAGGCACTGCCTGGCCCTGACCCCCAGCCCCAGCACCCCTCACCTCCCTTTCTGCTTGCAGGCATCCACATCCCCACCAGTGGATGGGAGCAGAAGCCTCAAGTCACCGCCACTGCCGCCACCCAAATCCAAGCGACTGTCACAGCTCTAATGCCACCTGCAGCTGCCACCCCTGCCCAGTGTCCGTGCCCAGCCAGCTGCTGCACCCACAGCCCTGCTTGATTCTCACCTGCTGGAGCACCTCTTGCAGCACTGCCACCCCATGTCCTGCCAGCTCTGGCTATTGCCACCCTCCAGGTGTCCCCCGAGGCTGGAACCCACCTGGCTCTGGATGCTTCCTGTGCCACTGGAGCCATGCTGAGCTCTCACACATGCAGCCCCTTCCAGCCATGAGGACACCCCTCCCTCCTCCTGAGCTGCCCATAGACTGTGCCAGTGGCAGGGAGCCAGCAGCTTCCCCAGTGGCACTTCTACATGATTCCTGGTCCCCATCCTGCAGCACCAGGATACATTCCAGGCCTGGACTGCACAGGAGCCAGCCAGGTGTGCACACAGGCCCTGGCAGGTGTCACTGCCCTGAGTGGCCATGCCATGCTCAGCTCCCGCCTCTGCACTGCAGCCATGGCTAATAAAGGGCAAATGCATCAGCTGGGCATCTGTGTGGGGCAGAGCACCCGCGTGAGCCCCAGCACCCACCTCTGCCTGCCCACAGCCCACCCAGGGGTGGATCCCCAGGTGGCACCACCCCAAAGCACAGGGACTCACCCTCCTGCCACATGGAGCCCAATGGTCACTTCCCAAGCCAGGCTGTGCTGGCCAGACACAGGGAGGGGACTCACTGCTCAGCCCCTGAGCTGGCAAAGGGCTCTTTATTCAGGTGGGCTCAGTTGTATTTACAGTCTGTTACAGGAGGATCTGGACCCGTAACCAGGGGCTGGGGAGGGCAGGGGCTGCCTGCAGCTGGGAGCTGCTATCAGTGGGTTCCCATCTACGGGGGAGAGTGGGATCAGCTCCCGAGGCGAGGGCTGAGGGGGAGACACGGGGAGAAGGCGCCTCGTGCCACAGGCGTGGGGCCTGGGAGCGGTCAGGCTGCGCTGGGGCCGGGCTCCCCCCGCATTCCCAACGGAGCAGCGGGTGCTGCCTGCACAGTTCCTCACAGAGGGTTGGCTGAGGAGGCTGCCAGGCGCTTCCCAATGTAGATCCTGGATGGGAGAGAGTGATGGTGAGGCACGGGTGCTGGGCCCCAGCAAGCCAAGAGCAAGAGGAGCTGCTGGGAGCAGTGGTGCATGACAGCACCCAAGGATGAGCAGCCCAAATGCAGGAGTGTTGTCTCCTCCCCCAGCCCCATGGTGAGACCCACAGACACTCACCCCAGCCCCAGAGTCAGCAGATGGCTGAGCAGGAGCGAGGGGATGAAGAGCAGCAGCAGCTCTGAACTGAAAAGCCTCTTCTTCCTCCCCACTGCACCTTCCTGCAGGCTCCACAGCACTGGCTGGGGGGAGCACACAAAGGCAAATTCCCTGGGGAAAGTTCATGGTTAACAGGGACACAGGGACAGCAGGATGGGGGCCAGCAGGATGTGCTGGTGGGGATCACAGGACTTACTTTGGAGACAGATACCGAGGGCAGCGGGTACAGGCCCAGCCCAGAGACGCTGTCAGGCGTCGCTGCCTCCACTTGGCTTCCTCTGGCACATCCCACTGGAAGGAGACACAGGGCAGGTCAGAGCAGGGCCTGAGGGCACAGCAGGGTGTGGTGGGGGCAGCTGCCTCACCTGCCGGGGGTGGGGGCAGCCCGGTGGGGGCTGGCTGTGGGCAGGCAGCACCTCGCTCTCCCCTGGCTGATCGCTCCCGTGGCTGGCTCCATCGTCATCCCAGGCTGGGGAGCCCAGCACGAGCAGGGCCCTGCAAACAGAACCCCTCAGTTACTGAGCCCAGCCTGTGGCCCTAAGCGCCAGCCACAGCCCAGCAGGGCTCTGGACTCACCCGTCACTGCTCTCTGTCTCCAGCTGGGCCTCCAGCAGCATCTGCTCCACGTCGGCGTGGCAGGAGAACGGCGAGGGTGCCAGCTCGGGCTCGGGGCAGCCTGGGCCACACCGCAGCTCCACCCAGGAGCCTGCGGGGGCTGTCAGCCCCTGTGCTGCCCCAGGCCCACCCCTGCACCCCATCCCATCCCGGCTGGGAGCCCTCCCCAGCACAGCCCACACCCCTGCCTGCAGACCGCAGGAGCACCAAGTGCAGTGTCCCACCTCGGACCTGCATCTGCCTCTGCCCCCCCCCCCGCGGGGGGTGGGGGGGCCTGGTGGGGGCGGGGCCAGCGCGGGTCCCAG